>SNQJ01S0234437.1:8311-21254 GCA_010110895.2 Picea sitchensis
TTGTAAGGCATGTTTTTGAGCACTTTGAGCAATTTAATAATAATGATCCATTGGAAGCTGGACCAGGAGATGTAGCCTGGAGTGGGGTGAACTCCTTTATCAAGTTGTTGTGTTTATGTCTGATGTTCAATGATTTTATGCTGCTTTCTATGTGTATTTCTACATAAGTAATCCTTAATTATGTGTTGCAAATTGATCCGGTTGCTTTAAACACATAACATTTCACTTGCAATATTTATTCAAGTTTTTCAAGTCTTCTTCATTTTTAGATCAGATAACCACACCAATACTGGTATTCCTAGATTGGGATAAGACATTCCATGTCCATGTATATGCATCAATGATAGCACTTGGAGCTATAGTAGCAAATCCAGGAGCAGGACAATTGGACCATCTTATAGCATTTGCTTTCAGAAAACTGTCAAAATCGGAGAAAAATTATAATACCACGGAAAGAGAAGGCTTAGCCATGTTTTATGCGCTTCAGAAGTTCGGGCATTATTTATTGGGAAAACATTTCAATATGTTCACAGACCATTCAACGCTCAAATACCTAGTTAGAAAGCCAGTGTTGGGGGGGAGAATTTGTAGATGGTTATTTTTTTTCTAGGAATTTGACTTTGAAGTGATAGTCAAACTAGGAAAGTTGAACACAAGACCTGATCACATGTCGAGGATCACAAATGGGGAGGAACCTATGAGTCTACAGGATAACTTTCTCGATGCATAAATATTTTCAGTCCAGATAGTCGATGAATACTTTGCAGACATCATCGATTACTTGAATACAGGGACTGCGCCACAAGAATTCAACACTGCACAGAAGAAAAACCTGGTAGTCAGGGTTACAAACTATCAATTGGTTGCAGGACACTTATACAAAATGGGTATAGATAGCATCTTGAGAAGATGTGTGCTAGAGCATGAGAGACCAAGGATCTTAGCAGAAGCCCATGAGGGAATAGTAGGAGGACATTATGCAGACAAAGCTATCGCGTGTAAGGTGTTGCGCGTAGGGCTATGGTGGATGACTGTTCACAGAGACTCAAAGGAATACTGCCAGAAATGTGATGTATGTTAGAGGGTTGGCAAACCGAATAGAAGGGATGAGATTTTGCTGAGACCACAAGTAAACTTGCAGGTATTTGATAAATGGGCCATAGATTTTGTGGGACCAATCAACCCACCAGCAAAAAGCTCAGGAGCAAGGTACATTATCACTACAATGAAATACTTAACAAGATGGGCAAAAGAAGCACCAGTAAAAGATTGAATCGTAGAGACAGCAACACACTTCCTGTTTGAGCAAGTGATCACTAGATTTGGTTGCCCAAGGATTTTGATGAGTGACCAAGGCAATCATTTCATCAACAACACTATTAAGGCTATGACTGAGGAGTTTTAGGTTCATCATCAAAAGAGTACACCATATCATCCTCAAGCAAATGGAACAGTGGAATCCTTTAACAAAATCCTTGAAAATGCACTGACAAAGATCTGCAACGTTAATAGGGATGATTGGGACTTGAAGATACCAGCAGTACTGTGGGCGTACAGGACCACATGAAAAAATTTGACAGGACACACACCATTCATATTGGTGTATGGACAAAAAGTAGTGGTGCCATTAGAATTTTTGGTACCTAGTCTGCGCGTAGCAGCAATTACAAACATGACAGAATGAGGCGCAGTATAAGAAAGGCTATGTCAGCTGATGATCATGGATGAAGACATAGTAGGGTTTCATCAAGAAGTACAGAAAGCAAGGGACAAATCCTGGCATGATAGACACATCAAAAGGAAGAATTTCAAGGAAGGAGACGTAGTCTTGGTGTATGACAATAAATCTCTTCAGCACCCAGGAAAACTCATAATGCATTGGTTAGGACCATATGAAGTAAAGATTGTCATAGATGGGGGAGCTTTACACTTGAATGAGTTAGGAGGAACATAACTCAGAGGGATGATCAATGGGAGTCGACTAAAGCTGTATAGGGATAGTTGACCTCTCAGCACTTAAAAAAAAAAAAAAAACTAAACAGATGGGTTATCGCGTCGAACATCAAAAGATAGAAACAAAGGCATAGTGCGCAGAAAAGAGAATGAGCATGCGCACTCGGAAACACTAGCATGACGGAGAAAGGACCAACGATCACTAAAAAGTGGAAACATTGGAAATGGCGGGTACGAAAAATAAAGAGCCAACAGACAACAACTATCCGAACTCAATGACAAGAATGATTGATGGGACACCGCATTAATCGCGCCAACTAGCGGTGGCATGAGAGATCAATGGCAAGTATGCAGGAAGCATCAGTTCATTTAAAACACAATTTGCCTAACGTCTCTGAGAAGTTTCACCTGATTTTTATATAAGGGAAGCACGCCAAGATTGAAAGGTTTATTGTGAAATTGATAAAAGCATAGAGCGTTAGAATATACAGAGTAGAGAGCGAAGTTTGTAGAGGTTACTGAGGCCACTAAGATTGGCGGAAAACATTTTTACCACCATGGCACCACCCAAACTGGGAGAGTCAAGCCAAAGTTGCAGATGACCTCGAAGCAACATCAAACCACCATCGCAGCCACAGGGAAGCGGATAGCAACCATTTCAGCCTCTAGAAGTCCTCAACGTGGAAAAAATATTGTCGCCCGATATGACACTAGGCATCCCCACACCAATAGTGGAGGAAACCCAATAGAAAACACCAGTAGGCATGGACATTGATGTGCCTGAATGGGGACAGGGCCAACAGGTTGAGGACGCAGGAAACCATTCGCACCCTGAAAACTCTGAAGAAGCCCCAAGAATCAATGGGATGGCCCCGAACCATCCATAAACGGTCGCGCCAGAAAGGTCACACACAACCACGTTGGAACAGCTACAGGAGGGGACAGTGGAAGATGTCACCGATCGGGTAGAGGAGTATGCAGAAGATAGAACAATGGAGGCTGGAACCTTGAGTCATCCACCACAATGCAACAGTAAACAGTCAGTACCATGATCACCGCGCAAGCAGGCCACCACAACCATAGTCTTGTCGTGCATTCCAGATGGTGTGCGTATCGCAAGAAATATGTTAGGCTATGTGGATAAATTGGGGTAATCAAACCATGATGTGACTGACACAGACAAGTTCCCAGAGTTTTCTAAGAAATTTTACCTGGAGACTGTGGGTATAGGGCCTTTTGGTGAACCAATCAACCAACCAAGCCAGTGGGCAGTAGGACTGGCCAAAACTGGAATTCTAGGCTTGTTGGACATCCCACACTTTGGGAGGGGCTAAGACACAAACAACTGCATCAAGAAGCTGATGGCAGTCACCCACGAAGGATACCTGTGGCTCGAACAGGTCGTCTCAATAGACGTAGAGCTCATTGCATACATCATAGGGATGCCAACATGGGAGGAGACACCCGCATAGTTCCTTGATGACAAGACGAAGGAGAAGGCACTAGCCGAGGAAATGAAGAAGAAGTATGGTATAGAGAGGGGTTCATGCAGAATCATAATCAAGCATATTAGTGATGCAGCGACAAGAATGGCCACAAAAATCATGGCATGCAAGTTAATCAAGAAATGTCACAAGGAGGAAGTCTCTGTCAGGGTTGTCGTAGCTGCAGCATAGTGTGCAAAGGGTACCACACTCAGCTGGGCCCCGTACTTGTTGAATCTGTTCCTAGACGACTGCAAGGACGTGCAGGACCTGGGGACATAATTTCACTATTCATGGATATTCATCTTTATTTCCTTGGTCGGATGGAAGGAGCCTAAGTATTCATTCTTTTCCATGAGATCCATTCCTTGCCACGCAGCGCAATACCTAAAGTTGGGGAGCACCCAAGACCCCAAGAAAAAAAAGGCAAATGCATGCATGTTCGAAGGATATTACAATGACTTAGAGGAAAGAATCACCAATACTTGGAGGATTACACTAGAAGTGTTCTCAAAGTATCAGGGCATGGCCAACTTCAAAGCGACTAGGCATACAATGTGCATCCAATCACGGAAGGATCCCGACAACCAATGGCTACAACTGCAGTACTGCGTCAAGGAAGAGGACATAGAAATGGCCATCAAGGATTGGAATGATGACTAGAGGATTCCAGTCCTTAATCAAGAGATGCCCACAGATAAGGAGGTGGAGGAAGGGTAGGAAAAGACACCTGCAGAAGATAAAATGGTGCCCAAGAAGCCAAGGACCGGTCAGAACAAGGAACAACATAAGAAAGGGGTTGGGTCCAACAAAGGCACTCATGCGGGGAAGGAGAACAACACCTAGGTGCCACAGGAATAGGAAAAATAGACTGAGACAACACAGGGACCCACATCAAGTGCTACTCAGCATGAGCAAGGCCAAACCAAGAGGTCAGTCATACAAATGGGGGGTGCATGCAAGAAAGCTAAGGTGCACAGAATGCCACTAGAATACATGATCATGGAGGACAAACCAGACCTCGTAGCCCAGATGGTCCAGGATCGTACAATGGAGGAATTCAACAAAGCTCGGTGCTAAAGAGATAGGATGCAGGATGAGCTGGCAGACATGAGGCAGATCCTCAAGCAAATCAGAGAAACATAGAGGGTCGACAGAGGAATAGAATCAGTTTCAGCAGCATCATAGATAGGAGCCAAGGCTGGATCGAGCGAGCAGGATAGGATCCAGACGATAGTACAACCAAGCTCAACATTGCACGTCACACACAGCATGTTGTGCATGGATGAAATCGTGGGGCAGACACCCTTGAAGGATTTGGCCCAAATATAGTTGGTAATGACACAAATACCAACCAAGGCCTTATATAAACTACAATTCAACATCATGTAGGAGGTACAGTTGCGCGCACGCACAGACACAGTGGAATTGCAGCAAACAAAGGATAGTCGAGACGAGTTGGAATTGGTACTCGACCAGGTCAAGATCGAAACCAAAGAGGAGAAGGATCACGCGGATAGGCTAGAGTAGGGATTGGTTGTAGCCTATGAGAAAATTCCAAAGAGCGTGTAGACGAAAGAGCTCATAGTAACGCAAAATATTGATCAGGTTGTGTAGACAATCGATCAATACAGGTAGGAGATCGAGCACCTCCGAGAGCAGCTCATACCTACCACTCCGCTAGAGGTGAAGGAGTAGAGGCAGCATGAACCAATAGTGCAAATAGAGGAGATGGAGCGACAAGTCCGCGCAACGGCCGACTTGCTCGAGAAAGCAGCACAGCTATGGATGAAGTTGGAAGAGGATCAACAGGTCCAATAGTGGGACCAGGAAGAAGAAAGGATAAGCACAACTATCCAGGACCTCAAGAAGAGGTAGAAGATAATGTCAATCACTAAGCGCGTCAAAGGAGCATAGGATATGAAGAAGATGAAGGCAGAACTCATAGTTGTGCAGACACAGAAGAAGGAGTGCCAATCTCAACTAGAACCGCTCCAAGAGTGGGCAACAGAGGTCATTGCTCAGGCAGAAGACACAAAGAAGAACATGGCAAAAACTCAGGCAGAGTGTGTAGACATGATCAACAACGAGATTGCAGTGTAGGTATTAGACGCACTGGGCAGAAGATCATGCACGCTCAAACGCAAGCAAAGGAACTCATAGAGAAGTTACAGGCTCTCACGGGAGAGATCAAAGAGGCGCACAAGGTTTAGGTGGCTCAGGACGAGCCACATCTCAGTACTAGGGGCACATTGAATGCAGGCCTAGCTAGGAAGAAAGGTTATTTTTGGAGGAAAAGCATGCAAAAGACAGCTCGAAGGAAAAGTAGCACGTGTAAGAGAAGCAGGAGAAGCACGGATGCAAGGAAGACCTAACGACACTAGGGTTAGTTTTTTTGTAATGCATTGTAATGGCTGGTGAGCCGAGGATATAAAAAATAGTACTTAGGCAATAGAAGGGGGATATAGAGAGGATATACGGAGGGAGGAGGGAGTCCCGACAAAGAGGAAGAGAATTGTAAGAATTGTATGAGTCATTAAGCTGGTGAGCTAGAGAAAGGGTGAGTGACTTGATCCCGAGGGTTAGATCGCAGGTTGAGGATCTTGGTGCAGTCTAGTCTGCCTCGCAAGGATCGAGGAGCCTATGGGAGAGAGGAAAAACTAAGATTGTAACCACGCGCGATGTGATATCTTTCTAACCTATAATAAAGCTCAAGAGACAACTCTTTATGGATGTAGCCCAAGAGGGGGTGAACCACGGTAATACTATTTTATGTGAATGAATGAATGCATCTTTATGTTTGATTATTGATGAATGTTAGATAAATGAAGAAACTAAGTAGACCTGGTATTCCACATGCATGCATCAAATGAATGTTATAACTAGATATGGGATTGAATGAATAAATTTTACAATGCACAACCTTATATCTCGCTCATTATTAGGTTGAAAACATCTGAGTATTGCAACCACTCATAGAGCTATCTCGGGTGAGACTGCGCAGTACATCCTGTGTACTGCGTTGCCCTCTGGTTTACTAAAGGGGCCGATAGTTTTAAAAGGATTTCGCTGGGAAGCTTACTAAATTTGAACCAAGGTCAATATGTGAGGGTAAGACTAATAGAAGAGTAGATAATAAAACCAACACGTGAATTCTCGAGTAGAGGATCAACATCATGAATATCATCCTGGTTGTCCTCATCCATTGGAGAAAATGTGTCTTGGATCAATCTATGTATCTCATCTTCCTAATTTGTATCAACAACGTTATCTCCATCCATATCATCATTAAGAACTCGATCTTCAATATTTTGATCTCCATGTTCCTCACCTTGTAAAGTAGTATTTCTGCTACTACTTGGCAAATAATTCTTCGACGGTCGACATTTTGGGGGCATTGTATTTATATTTACAAACAATGTATTAAAATTAGTGTGTATAGAACATATATTAAAATAATTAAACATTTAACAAATACATGACACGATCACTATTACAAAGAATACATTATATATTGAATAATCTCTTACCAAGGGATGATATTCATAACCCCCTTCAGTGTGCCCCTTCTCCCTATAATGTTTTGCAGTTGTTGTTAGTAAAATTCTTCTTGTTTGCAAGCCCCTGCAATCATTGCAAGGGAAATAACATTTTCCATCACCCTTCGCCTCCAATGCCACTCTAAATTGAACAGGCCTCCTTGCATTTTCAGTCATAGTATATTAATTTGACACGGTAATTGCCTATAAGAATCAATTAAATATTTAAAAATTTATTTTTTGTTAAAACATTGAAAAAAAAAATCATATACTTCGAGGTTTAATCACAAGAAATATATGTTGCAATGCTAAATTTTGAAAAAATTATTAAAAACAAATATAACTTAAAAATTCATATACTTCGACGTTCAATCACACGAAATATATGTAGCAATGTTAANGGTTAAAACATTCATGTTAAAAAATTTTGAAATTAAAATTTCTTAACATAGCTTTATATTAAAAGATACAAAAAAATTAAAAATACTAACCTTGCAAGTCTAAAATCCGAGCTATGTAGATCGAGAATTGGATGTGTTAAACCAATATGTGACAGAAAAAATCAAAGCTCAAGCAATCACCAGCAAAATTGTCGCAACTATAGCAAATTTGTCGAAATTTGTCTTAAGGACATGTATTTATAGATCGATTCTTGTCGATATAGTGACTAAAATAAATGAGTTGACCCCAAAAAAATTCAATACACGTTGCCTACACGTGTAGCACAAATGTCGATATAGCGACGAAAATTCGTGGATATAGAGATGGTTTTTTGCAATTGTCGCTATAGCGACGAACGTCGGGGCCAAACCAAAACAAAATTAAAAGAAAGCCAAAATTTTAATGCATTTTTCCATGAATTATATAAACGTGGAAATATTTCATCGCATTTTGGGCCCATATGTACGAGTGATGAAAAAGTGTCCATGTCGAAGATCTTTTCTATATATTTCCAACGCAACTTGAACGGGATCAAACGGACATCGTATGAGAAAGTTATGGCATTCTGAAGTTTTGGCCAAACATGCAAAAAAGATGACAAGGTTGACATGTGGCATCACCAAGGATTGACACGTGGAAGTACGACAGTTGATGTGGGTGCTGACATGGTAGTACGGACATGACAAGTGGTTGTATGGATGATTATGTGGCATGTTGACTGGGTTGTATGGATGTTGACATGGAAGGCTGACTGGGTTGTATGAATGTTGATGTGGCATGTTGACTAGGTTGTATGAATGTGGATGTAGTAGGTTGATGTGGCACTGATATGGCAGGATTATTGTATAGGTTGTGAGGCCTCCATGTGAACCAATCAAAGGCCACCACATGGCAACCCCAATTTGTCCAAAAGGGTTTTCTCAACTGTGGAAGGATTGGGCGGGTGAATCAAACCCCCGACCTCGTTGTAACCAAACCAAGCACTTTGTCATTAGGCCAACGACCATTTGTTGTAACCAAAACTGAAGAGAATTTATTTAAAGTTTATGTTTATCTGTATGTCCAAAAGTGGATGGTCTGTGGTCTTGACCCTGCGACCTTCGCCTAACAAACACAATGACTTGACCAATGCACAAAACCCAATGCTTGTTACGGCATATGGGTATTATTATATTTAAATTGTAATATTTCGAGATCCAAAAAATTAGAATGTCTATAGGTTTGACACCTTGACCTCCCATTATATAACCAGAGTGCTTTCACCATTGCACCAAGTGTCTGTGTGTTGAAAGGATTCGACACCATTTGATTGTATGGTGTAGTTTTTTCGTATAAGTTGAAGAAAAAACAGTTTTAAGCCTTTTTTAGTATAGGAAGAGAGGGGGAATTTGTTCCTAGACATTTTGTAGTCTTCCTAGAGAGGCCAAAGAAAGTTTTGTTGTAGCTTGGATATCGCATGGTTGTAATAAGCATTTGATGTGAATGTTTGCATCTTTTAATGGATCAGTTTCTCATTAGAAGCAGACCTGGAGATGTATCCCAAAATGGGTGAACTCCATTATCAACTTATGTATATTTGTCTTTGTTATTTCTCTTCATTTCTTCAATTTCAGTCTGTCAAGCATTCATTAAATGTTAATATTTAAGTTAAGAGAATTCACACTTAACAATTATTTGCAAATCATTCAGTAATTCCATATCAGTAAGTATATCAAATCTTGCACTACCTCTAACATTGCCAAGCTAACCATTATAAAATAAGGACTATACACCCCTTTTCCTACTCCCGATAGGCCCTGAGAATCAATCTTGATGGACTACATGTTAGGTCTCCCCTCAACCAAACATTGAAATGACTGAGTATTCATGGTTATTGATCGATTCTCTAAGATGGCCATTTTGATAGCTTGCAAGAAGAGTATCATAATCGAGGCCACCGCCAAGCTATTTTTCGAGTGAGTGTGGGTACACTTTGGACTACCATAAACCATCATATAATATTGGTACAACATGTTCTTGAGTACATTCTAGTCGATCCTATGGCCATCGTTGGACACCAATCTCACCAAATCCACTCCCTTTTATCCCCAAACTGATGGACAAAGTAAGGTCTTCAATAGGATGATCATGTATATATTGCACATGTACAATTCCAGGCATCCATGCACATGGAATGAGATCCTTCCTTATGTTCAACACAACTACAACAAATCCCTCCATAGCTCGACCAACCACAACCCTTTTTAGGTGGGCTTGGGATTTCAATCATTGGGCCCCATTGATGTAGCATTGCCCCTTGTGTCCACACAAGCAAAATCTTTCCATGCTTAATCGAGGCCAACAAAGCCACCAAATTTATTGAACTAATGCAACACATCTGCCAACAAGTCCATGATATTTTACAAAAATCCAATGCTAAGTACAAGTAGCGCCATGATCTACACTAAGTTCCACATAAGTTTCAAGTGGGAGACATGGTTTGGTTACGTTTGTAGAAAGAACACCTTATAGGACACCATCAGAAGCTGTGTCCACTTTGTTTCCCTTACACCATCACCAAGGTTGTGGGAGACAATGCTTTTGAGTTAGGTATTCCTCGCTTCCTTGGATTGCACCTCATATTCAATGTGAACCTCCTTCGACCATATTTTCCACCACTAATGGGCACATCGGAAGTGGCAGAGCAGCTGACACCTATAGAGATTAAACATGACTACATGGAACAAGAAACCATTGATTGGATCATGGACACATAAGTTAAGTGTTGGTCTGATCCAAATGCCTAAAATATCATAACATAATAGAAGCACACACCATGTACAACAATGTGAGCATGGAGCACAACTGCAATATAGATAAGAGAGACGAGTTACACAATAACTCCTTAAATAATAGGAGAACCTCCTCCACATAACCAAATACATTCATACATCACAATTCACATGTCCTCAATAATGAATACATAATATGTATATATACCTATTCACACACTACACATGAGGCCCCTTTACTATTAGGTCAACCCTATTACATATATATTTACATATTACATGTACATTTATCCCCATATATGCCCCCCCTTGGGGTCATATCATATACATTTAACCCCATATATTCCCCACTTGGGTCATAACATCTAAGGCCGACAAAGCCACCAAATTCTTTGAACGGATACAACACATCCTCCAACAGGGCCATGATATTTTATAGAAAGCCAATGCTAAGTACACACAATGTCATGATCAACACTGAGTTCCACACAAGCTTCAGGTGGGAGACAAGGTTTGGTTGCATTTGCAGAAAGAACACCTTACAAGATCCCATCAGAAGTTGTGTCCACTTCACTATGGCCCTTACTCCATCACCAAGGTTGTGGGTGACAATTCTTTTGAGTTAAGTATTCCCCCATTCCTTGGCTTGCACCCTGTATTTAATGTGGACCTCTTTCAACCATATTTTCCACCATTGTTGGACACATCAAAAGTGGTAGAGCAGGTGACACCTACAGAGCTCAACAATGATTGCATGCAACATGCAACCATTGATCAAATCATGGACACATAGGTTAAGGGCACCCGCCAATAGAAGATCCAACTCTATTGGGCTGTTAAAGTAGGGAAAATACTACACCAAAGCAAGTGGCTCATCAAGCATCAAGTTCAACATAAGTTTCCCCATTAGATGGGCGAACTTAATGCAATGGATACCATTGCTTCCTAAGGGGGGAGGACTGATTAGGTTGGACATGGGTGGCCACCCACCTATTCCACTAGCTCAAAATATAGTTTCCATATTGCCAGTTTTTTTTATAGTTTTTTCGGGTCCTGAACTTTTGGGGCCATTTTGAGGTCCTAAATGACGTTTTTTGGCACGTAAGCATGTGTTGGGCCATTCAAATTATGTACTTGGCTAGAAATTTCTAATGATATACCAAACACCCCAAACAGGGATCGTATGCAAAAGTAACGCCCTCAAGAAGTTGATGTATCAACTAACCACATCGGGACTGAGAAACCTTTTTGTGTTTCATCTTCTGGGGTTAGGGTTTTGGATGTTTAGGGTTTTCTCATTGATGTTTTATGTTAAAAGGCCTTTTCGGCCTCATTGTAAGCATCTTCTTGCAAATGCGCGTAGCCATCACATCTCTTCTCAAAGATAAGCTGCCACCATTCTAGAGAGTTCATTTCACTCTGCATTTTTACAGTTCTTGCATATTTTGTTCATTAATAGAAATTGAGTATTATTGTATCTCTATGTTTCTATCATATTTATGTGTTTTATCTCATCCCCTCATAAATCCAGATCATTTCTTTTAGAGATGGTGTTTGTGTCGGTTTTGTTCTTGGAAAACATCATCGAGACAATTTTGACAAACATGCCTCTTGGAATGCCTCAACCCCTTTACAACTTGTTCATGGTCATTTGTAGTGTTTGTTTTCTTCTCCTTCTTTCTCTAGGTGCAAGTATTTCTTAACTTTCATTGATGACTTCTCCAGATGCACTTGGGTTTACTTCTTAAAACTTAAGTGTGAATTTTTTGACAAGTTTTTGGCCTACAAGATCCTTGCAGAAAAAGAATCTAGACATCAGCTTCAACAAATAAGAACAGATAATGGAGGTGAATATGTGAACAATAAATTTACAAGTCATTGCACTACACAAGGAATTCAGATGCAACATACTCTTCCATATACACCATAAACAAAATGGTGTTGCTGAGAGAAAGAATCGCACATTAAAAGAAATGGCTAATTGTATGATCCAATCTAAGGGATTAAGTCTTAATTATTGGACAGAAGCCATTAATTGTGCAAATTACATAGTAAATTGCACTCCCACAAAGGCTCTAAAAAATATAACACTGGACGAAGCATGGATTAAAATTAAGCCATTTGTAAGCCACTTCCGTGTATTTGGTAGTGTAGCAAGGGCTCACATTTCTAATGAGAAAATGAAAGCTTTACAGCCTAAAAGTGAGAAGTGTATTTTTGTTGGATATTTTGAAGATGCCAAAGGTTACATACTTCTTCAACCTCATTCCAATGAAATTGTTATTAGAAGAGATGTTAAATTTGATGAAAATTTATTGGCCTGCAAGCCTAATTCAGTGTTTATGTCATCTTCGACTTACGAGCCATCTTCGATGTTTGCGTCATCTTATGTTCCTATTCTGGTTTCTTCTTCTTTAGATGATGACGTTGAGGATGAAAATTCACCTCCACCTGCTCACCCTCCTCTAGATGAGTCCATTGAACATGAACCTACACCAACACCACTGCTTCTAAGATGGATTCATTCAACACAAGAAGCAGTTGGTGATCTTATCAGTGATCCTTTAGATCAACGTCAGACACATTCACAGTTCTAGCAAGCCTCTTCTCTTTTGGATCAAGTTTCAGAGACTCATGATCCAGAAACATTTGCAGAAGCTTCAGGTCATCCAAATTGGGACACAACAATGAATGAAGAGTATCGCTCTTTAATGGTGAACAATACTTGGGATCTTGTACCTCTTCCGAAAGGAAG
>SNQJ01S0234438.1:0-13967 GCA_010110895.2 Picea sitchensis
TTACTTCCCTTGAACAATAACTATTGATTATTTCTCATATATTGTGCATGGTGTATTGTGGTGTATTGTGTAACTCTTATACTATTGTTCATTGCTCATTATAAGTTGAAAAAGGTTTTAAATTTTACTTGATACTAATTCACCCCCCTCTCAGTATCAACAAGAGTTACAGTAACTACAAGTTGTGCAAGGATTTTGACAATCCCTTGATAAATGTCCTAGCTATGCGCAATTGTAATAGATTATTTATCCTCGGCCTCAGCCCATACCTCCTCCTCGTCCTCATCCTCTGTATCCACCGTGAGGATTGATGTTTCCTCTCCTTGGAGAGTTGTACTGTGGAGTGTTTCCTTCTTGTTGTACTTCGCCTTGGATCTTGTATATGTCCCTCGACCTTTCATGCATGAGATCATAAGCTCTACAATATCGATCATCATGCCCCACTTATTTACAGAATGTAAAATACAAGTTTGTGGGTGTCTGAACATACTTCTGCATGTAGTAGAACTCACCTAGGTGATGCCTATTTCTTCATACATCGCACCAGGGTAGGTTAACCTACTTCAAGGGGCTCGACACTCCTGAGGCCATGTACTCATGAAATAAGGGACAATGTTCCTTATCATGGCCTTTGTATCTGCATTTTACACACCATATATCTTCCCTTTTGTTTTTTCCCTTATCTTTCTTCGTGTCCTCGACTTGTAAAGACAAACTAGTTAGTTGGCTCATGATCTAGCTAATGCCTGAGCTAGATTCTCCCATCGTTGTTGATTCAAGATTCATGGCGATTTGCAAAGATTCTTCCTATGATGCAATCTTCAGTTGCATTAGAGGGACTCTTATGTGTGGTAACAATGCAGTGATGAACCATTCTTTGCTTTGTTCATCAGGGATATGAAAAGTTAATCAGTCTGTCAGGGTCTTGAATCTCTGGTTGAACTCCCAAACAAGTTCTGATACCCTTTGTTTAATATCTTTTAGTTATGTAATACATTGTGATTCCAACTTAGGTTTCTTAAACTCCGCAATCAATGCATTCTTGATCTCATTCAAGGGCTTAGGCTGTGCCAGTCCTTGGACAAGTTTCATGTACCATTTCAGTGCATGGTCCATTAGCAGAGTGCTGAACTGGGTTCTCTTGATGGATTCATTGGTGATACCTTTAATATTCCATACGGATTCACACAGAAACCATTGATGATATTGATCTTCAGATCCATCTCCTCTAAAGATATTGAGTCTCATTTCATCTACCATACAACTCACTAGGATTCTTGTCTTAGTAGATGCTGAGCTACTAGTAATAGTACTCTGACGATTCTGGTGGTTCTGACTATTCTGACTGCTAAGTATTGTTGGGACAACAAGAGGATTAACGTTAATTACTTCAGTAGTCCATGCATTTCCTTTGTTTTTTGTCTCTCTTTGGCATAGTTCTTCAACTTCCCCTTCTTCTATTCTGGTGGGTTCTGGATGCTCTTCATCGATTATATCTACCTCTTCTCCATTGTAGAAAATCTCTTCTTCGTAGCTTTTCTTAAACAAGTTCTCAAGGTGAACCCTTGGGAATACTTTCCCACTACGCGTATGTCCTACTTCTGTGTCATTGTCACTGTCTGAGATCTTGAACATTATCCTTTTTAGGTCCGACCAATCTACTGTATCTTCAAGATGTGGTTTTCATGTAAGATCATCTTGATTCTTAGATTTAGAAAGTGCAAAAATTTTCCTCTGGGTCCTTTGAAAAAGTATCTCTCGGCTTGGCTATACGATTATGTTCTATCAACAACAAACTCGTTGATATACCCTCCAATGTTACTATAAAACCAATGATCTACTTCTCTAGAGACAACATTATCAATTCTCTTGACCTTCTGGATCAGTGCTGGTGTCCAAACCACAGGAGGTCTAGATCTTATCTCAAACTGTGTGCCAGCTAACCTAGCTAACCACTCGTGTAGCTCTTGATGGATTCCTCCAAAGAAGATCTCATGAATGTCGGTGAAGATGTATCTTTGTAGCCAATATTCAGTACTCATTTTAGGGTTCTTGTTCTGGGCTTCAACGAAGTCCTTATCTTGATCCTCTATCCACTTCTGAATCTATGTCTTCGATGGGAACCACCTTGAAATTCCCTTAAAAATATTCTTGTCCCAGCAACGGAACCACTTGTTGGCATAGGGGCAGACCCAAGGTTCACTCCAAGAGTGCACCAACAAGCCCTAGCTACTGGAACTTTCGGAAACACCTGTGAATCAGATGCAGTCTCACCCGAAGCAATGATGAGGGGGTTGCAGGACATAGATGTCTACAACCAGGGGAATATCAAGTGGATCTTGTATAAAAACAATCACAGTATTCATATATCACTTATCAGTGAGATCTACTCTATGCATCTATAAATATTGATCTAATCCAGTAATGCAAATAACAGTATAATAAGGACAGAGATAAAAGCATTAATCACTCACACAACAAAAAATATACGTGGTTCACCCTCTCTCTAGGGCTACGTCCACAAAACTATTCTTATGATATATTAAGATAAATCTTACAATTCTGATCTGCACTCTTGGCTAGTAGATCCTCTCTCTCATTCTCTCTTTCTATCCCCCTTCCTATGCACCTAGCTGAAGATCTTACAATACCAGAAGGCTCTCACCCTTAGCACTTCTCTCACAATACAATGATCTCTCACCACAGCAATAGAGCTAAATCAATAACAATATCATACCTCCCAACCTATGTCCTCTTGACCTTTATTTATACATTACAATACCTCACCGACAACCTTAGGCCAAAACCTAGGTGTCAAAACCCTAATTACCAAAACCCTAGGTGTCTAAGACCCTCGGTCAACTTGATCCACTTTTTCCAGACTTTGTCAGCCTATCTTTCCTTCCTTCTCATACCGTGCTCCAAAGCATCCAATGGTGTCTTTTTCCACTTCCTGAGTCATCCTTGGTCCATATTCCTTGTTGATATATCATCCTTGATCTCCTCTTCCAACAACTTTCTTTTCTTCACTTCGCTCCATCTTTTCTGTTCTTTTTCTCACTTCGATCTAGTGACAGTCACTGTGTCTACCGCGAAGTTCACTTTTTACCTTTTCTTCCTTGTTCTTTGCTTCCTTTCATAACCAAGGGCTAACAAATATCCAAAGCCTCAATTCCATTGATACATCTAGGGGGAAAGTCCCTAAACCATTTCCTAGCCTTACCTTCAAGGCTATGAACAAAAATCCTCATCCATACGTCTTCATGCATGATGACATGATGATATGTAAAACTGTAAAAGGCTTCAAGGTGTTCTTCTATAGTTATGTCTCCTTTGCCTATGAACTTGGGTAACTTCTTAATGTAGCCATCTACTCAGAGGGCATTCAGGGGCTGAGAAAAAACAAGGGGGCATACCTAGCAGATATAATAACCTCCATTCTAGTCATAGGGGGATTTGATCCTGCCATAGGGACAATAGGTGGATGAGAACTAGTAGGGGAAAGAGTTCGAACATGAGAGACTAGAACTGATCTTCTAGGAGGAAAGGGGAACAATAAAGTATTTAGAGAAAAGGCTATAGGGCTTGAGGGAGTAGAAGCTTATCTTCACGTAGTAGAAACAATAATATGAGGAGGGGTGGTAAAACCTGGAGTAGGGAAATATCCTGAGGTGTTGGGTCTAAACCATGGTAAAATTTTAGGGGAGAGAGGAGTGACAAGGATTTATCCCTCTAATCCTAGACCAGGGGGGGGAAACTCAATAGGAACACTCCCAAAATTTAAAGTTCGAGAAAATACAACAAAAGGTATGAGAGGGGAATGAGAAGTAGTAAATGGAGTTTCTAGAAAAGGACCATAAAAATCATCAGAAATACCTGGTTTAGCAGCAAGAGCTCCTTCTCGAGGGGTCTTTCCCTTTCTGATAAATTTCTCTGGGTTAGCTTTAGTTGTTGGTAAAGGCAACTGGGGAGTAGACCTCATATGTATGCCTTTGGAAGCCACAACTGAAACAATGGAGTCACCAATGGATTTTCCTCAATGGAGACACACCAGTGGAGTCTCCAGTTGCACAGTAGCAATCTTTGGTGTACTAAGTTCTGATGCACCTTCAGAACTAGTAAGCTTTGTCGTTCAATCCTAGGTAAAATATTCAACTTTGTCCCTAGCAACAACGCCAGAAATGTTAGCACCAGAAGTCACCCCTGGATTGCAACAGGGGTAAGCCTGATACCCATCTATTTATATGTCACAATGAAATGATTTAATAGTGGTCTAAATGGATGTAGACTCAGGGATATATCGCTTTAACTCAGAAAACCGGGTTGGCACGCATAAGAAAGTGAGGTCTTGGTATAAATTCAGATAGGGATTTGATTTTAAAATGAGCAGAGGGAATACTTGGCGAGAATGGTGAACAAGACTGCTTTGGGCATCAGGCCTTCCAGTAGCTTGGACAAGAAAAGCAAGATACTGAAATGTGCACAAATGACACAGTTCCAACATTGTGATGATCAAACCTTCATCATCGTGCAATTGCAACAACTCGAATGGATCCTCCAATTCCAAGCTATTCAGTGCGAGAAGGAAAAAGGAAACATAGGAAACTGAGTAAAAATAGTGAAAACATTGCAGTGATCAAGCCTACATCATCCTACAACATCACAACCATTGACTGGATCCTCCAATTCCGAGTGTCTTCACACAGTGTTTACAGAGAGATGGAAAGAAGTTGACTTTTATTAGACAAGAAATCTCAAAATACATAGCATAACCAGAGAACCAAAGGCCTCATTAAAACTTTACAAACGAGATCCTAACTCTACCATTGATCCTTACAAATATATCAAAATTGAGTATATATACTCAGAGCTTCTCGCCACTCACGACCAAGGAGTGGATGAGATACTACCTTCAAATATTTACATGCACATGATCTTCTTGCAGACTGTGCATGTCGTTTCTTGTCTAACACAAGATTAGATCGACATGGATTTTGTAGGGAAAAATGTCCACAGGGGTACCACAGGCTGACTGTTTCAAACCCACCATGCCTTCCATTTATGGATTGAGATGAAGTTTCAACCACCTGCTCAATTTTCATTAACTTATTTCTTCATGGAGAGTGGTCTATATTGCATGCATAGGGGACGACCATGTGCCTTCTCTCCAAGGATTAGATGCTATCTCCCTTTTCTTCTGGCTCCACCCTCAATGTAACCTAGGGCCATGACCCAGTGCCTACCGCTCAATGAGCACTTAAATTCAACTAGCCTCCTCTTCCCAGCCATGTTACCTCGTGACTGGGTGCTAGGAACGTGGGCCCAACCCATAGGCACTTTCATGTTTCACATATCAGTGATTCCCAATGCAATGGGAGGAGTGACCCCTCGCCTTTCAAAGTCCTGGTATTCGAAATCGTGACGACGCTAAACTTATGTTTACCCCTCCCTTTTGCTCCACCATATGGCCTCTGGCTATGTCCCGGTGCTAGAACTTTCGGGGGAATCAACACTTTGGCGCATAGTCGATCGACATTTTAGGACTCAGGAGTTTGTTCTATGCTCCATGCTTGAAACCCCGAGACATGAAATCAGGATGCTCGAATCAGCTAACATGCACCCCTTTCGATGAGACGGCTCTAATTATTTCAGCGCTTTGGGACCTTTGATCTTACGCCTCTACCCTGGCACTAAAATTCAAGCAACTTCATGGCTCCAAATACCCGATGACCTTTGATCTGCTCCATCGATGGATCATGATCGCTGAAAAATGATCTTTGCTCACTTGCTTGATTTGTGTCACTATTCAACCGCTCTCGATGCTGCGGATAGTGAAAATGGATACTTGGCCGACCAGACTTAGGTTAAGGAATATAAGGTTCAGTGATGGAGGTATAAGGAGGAGGGATCAACCATTTAGAAGAGACAAAGGAAATCAAGACTGAGCTCTTTCAGGCATATTGACAGGAAAAAACCAGTTGATTGAAAATATGACGACGAATGAAAGAAAAATTCATGTCGGGAGGGATGAGACAACCACGATTGGTTTTGCAAAAGGGGGAAAGATGAGAAAATTACAGACATAGGTAGAAAACATAGAACCCCAAGGTCCTGACAGTATTATGTGATAACACCATCCATTACCCAGGAAGTGCAGGAAAGAACAACATAGGAAGAGGTAGAGCAGGGAGAAACACAGCCTCCAGAAATCCAAGTGCCCAAGAAACCAAGAACGGGCCAAGGCAAGACAACATGGGTAGATGAAGGGACAAATAAAATGGGAACCCAGAAGGGGGAAAAGGGGAATACACAACCAACCAAAGAGAAGCAGAAGTAGGCCGAGGCCTCCCAAGAGACCGCAACAAGTCCCAATTCCTAGGAAACAGGGGTAAGCAAGAGACTAGCAATGCAAATCGGAGGATTGCGCAAGAAAATGAAGGCACAAAGACCACCTCCAGAATATATGATTACAGATGATGACATGGATATGATAGCCAAAATGGTCCAGGATTTCCTATCTGAGGGCTTTGATGATGCAACACATCATAGGGACAAACTTCAAAAAGAGTCGATAGAAATGGGGTAGTTCCTTAAGAAATTTGGGGAAGTACAAATAGCAAGTAGCAGCAGGGGCATAGAACCATCAACACCACATACAGAGGAAAGAGTGGAGGTAGAAGAATGATATCATGTCCACTCATTACCGCACGCAAACACAACATTATACATCACACCTAGTATGTTGCGCATGGACGAAATCGTGGGGTAGACACCCTTGAAGGATTTAAGCCACATCCAATTGGTCTTGATGCGGATGCCATCCAGGGAACTACATAAGTTGTAGGTTAGTGTCAACCATAAGGTATAGTCTTGTGCACACAAAGACTTAGTCGAAATACAGGGAGCAACAAAGAATCAAGAGGCATTGGAAAATTTTTGTGAGTAGGCCTTTTCCAAAACTCAAGAGGAAAGAGAATGCAGGAATGAATTGGAATGAAGAGTAGGAGGAATTCTTGAGAATCTTCCAAACACCGTGCAAGGGAATGAACTTGCAGTAGAAGAAAATATTGATCAAATTGTGTAGGCAATCGATAAATACCATAAGGATATTGAGAATCTATAAGACCATCTCATACCAACCACGCCACCAACAGTGAAGGAGAAAAGGAAGAAGGAAGCAACAACATAGTTGTAGGAGATAGAGCAGTAGGTCAGCACAGCCGTTGACTTGTTTGACAAAGTAGCGCAACTTTGGACCAAGTTGGAGGAGGATCCACAGGTCCAACGGTTGGAAAAGGAAGATTAAAGGATCAATGTAGTGATCAAATATCTCAAGTAGAAGAATAAGACAATACCAATTCTAGAACGAGTCAAAGGGATGCAGGATATGAAGAAGTTGTAGGCATAACACAAAAATAGGAGCGTCAGGCTCAAATGGAGCCATTACAGGAGTAGGTAGGATAAGTATTGGCACAGGAAGAGGAAGCTAAGACACATATAGCACAGACCCAGGCAGAATGTGTAGGATTGATCAGTGATGAAGTGGCAGTCCAGGTAGTGGACACAATCAAGGAGAAGACCATGCAGGCGTTGACACAAGAAGAAGAGCTCAAGAAAAAGTTCTAGATGATCACCAAGGATATCGAGGAAGCTAAGAAGGATTAGGTGGCTCGGGACGAGCCACTTGTCAGTGTTGGGGGCCTATTGGCAGTAGGCTGAAGTGGAAAGAAGGATGATCATGGGGAAATAAAGCATGTAGAAAGTGAAGCAACAACTGGAAGGAAATGTAGCATGCGCACATGTAAGAAAGTGTGCACAAGAAAAACAACAGCTAGATGGAGGAAAAACATGCGCACATGGGAGGAAGACCTAACATCGGTAGGGTTAGGGTTTTGGTAACGAATTGTAATGGCTAAAGATCCAAAGATGTATAAATACCGATACGGAGGTATTGTGGATGAGTTCTATAATTTTGAGGGATTTGGTAGTTGTTCTGATTTAGTTAGTAGTTCTCTTTGCATTATCATAGATATGTATGAGTTGATGTGATATGTAATTATTTGGTATGAACTATTTTGTAAGATGTTGAGCTAGAGGAGGGGAGAGAAGGTAGATCTTGAGGATTAGATCATAGGTTGAGGAGCCTAGTGTAGTCTAGTTTTCCTCATATAGATCTTAACCATATAAGGATAATTGTAAGCGCACGACACTGTAGATGAAGAACTACCATAATAAAAGAGCCGAGAGACAAATCTTTGTGGACATAGCCCAGGAGGGGGTGAACTAATATAATATTTGTGTAATATGATGAATGCATGCATATCTTTATCCTTATTTCAGTAATTAAATATTGTGCTTAATGAATGAATGGGTTATTATATTGCTATGAAATATGGTTGCATTATTAAGGAAATAAGTTGTTGAAGGTAATGCCCAGTCGTGAATAATAGTAGGTTACAATCACCAGTTATAGTAAATGGCTCTTAATACAGATCTCATATCTCATACTCAATCTTGGGCTATAAACACCTGAGTCTTACAAACACCCATTAAAGCTATCTCGGGTGAGACTACATGACACATTCTGTGTGTTGTGTTGCCTTCTAGTTTACCAGGAGGGCCGATAGTTTTAGAGGCTTTGTTTGAAACCCGAAAGACATGAACCCTGGGTCAATAAGAAAATCAAAGTAGAATAAAGGAGAGTAACCAACAATGTCACAGATGTTAAGCCTTGATTTCCTTACCACGTGGCCTTTCAAATCCATGTGGAGTACTGATGTAGGAGCATCGTACAAAGACAAAGCACACACCTAGCCAAAGGAACAACTAGACGCACAGATGGGAAAAAGGAGCATGTTTTTATGAAAACATTTAAATTTTGAAATTTGAAGCATTAATGTAATAGCTAGGAAAAGGCGTACTTACATTTATGTCTTGGAGATATGAACATATCTGGAGAGATTACTCTCATCTGTCGGATGTATTAGGCATTTAAGTCTGTTAATGTAAAGTAGGTAGGTATGAATGTTAGATTAGACAATTTTAGAAGCATAGGAGGCAAAACGGATATAGACACCCTCACCCTTGTATCATAGTAACAATAGATGATTATTCAAAATTCATAAGCTGGAGAGTTGTAGCAAAGAGTTGTAGAGAAGAACCCATGTACAAGAGCACTTGAGTTAATATATGAAGCTTTGACTCAAATTTCATGGTGTTATGATGCTTATGATGAGGTCACCCATGGACCAAAAATATCACAAAATCATTTCCAAAGGGTCAAAAACTATACAACTAGTGCATAAATTAAAGGGACCTATGAAGACACAGGGCGCATGTGCACATGTGCAAAATAGAAATGCAAGATTCACGCACATGTGCATGATGCGCGACTGTTGTCGCAAAAAGTCACGCACCTGAGAAACGGTGCATTTATGAGAGTGGTCCACCTCCCACCCACTTCTGGTTCAGCTTCCAAGTTGATTTGACACTCAAATCTGGACTGGATTCGACTGGGTGGCTGGTCAAAGACCTAGAAATGCCCTAATTAGCCTCTTTACACACTACAAACTAGTTGAACAATACCTCAAAGGAATACTATAAAAAGGCCATGGATACACTTCATTTTCAAGGAATTCATAACAAAGTTATGCTACCATTATTCTCTTGAGGGGTCCTCTATCCTTACTAAGAGTATCCTTGCATCATTGCATTGGGCAATCCATCTCACCACTTGAGTGGATTAGCAAAGAATCCTTTCACCATTTTCATTTTCATTTTCAAAGTTGTAAGAAGAGCTTATTTTTAGGGGTCCAAGAGCCCTCCCTTGGAGGAAGAAGGGACTCATAGTCCTCTTTCTTCTCAGTGTTTTCTTTCACTAATATCAGCCTTATCATTGGTGACATGGGTCTAATTTTTTCTTTTGTCTTTATGTCCCTATGCTCATTAATTTATTTGTTGTTTTATTTCTTAGTTTAATTCTTAGTTGTTATTTTATATTTCTTTCTCTAACCCTTTTCCTTACAGTTGTCCTACTTAGAAAACCCAAATAAGCTTGCAAGCACCTCTATTTTGCTCACTAAGGTGACGAAAGAGGCACAACAAATTAACAACTCCACCGGGGAAAGGTATCAATTTCCTACCTCATTTGGGTTTTTCTAACTCTTCTTTTGGTTTATTTAACTTGCAAGTGCATTAATCGGCCTAAGTTGACCTGCCAATCATCCAATTCTGAGTTGAATAGGGAGAATTCCATCCATAATTTTCATTCACAGCCATGTGTCACCTGTGCGTGGGTTTTTCGGCCCACAGACGCGCATCGTGCACACATGCGCCTAAGTCACAGTTCTGTTTTGCGCACCTGCGCCCATTAGCTTTTTTCAATCTGTGCACATATGCTCTGTGTGCCTCTGTCTCCACTGAGACCCATGCACCTGTGCAAAAAATTCACATTGTAAAGTTTTTTGAGATTTGGGGAAGGCGCTTAGCCTTCTTAAAAGTGATTTCAAGCATGTTTTAAAGCTGCACCACACTTAGTCCCCTCTTCATATAAAGGGATTAGTCAAAACACATAGGCACTTGGGGGTTTAAAATCATTATTTCCTCTTTTTGATTTCATTTTCGCCACATGGATGGCTTGCTTTGACTAAAAATATAAGTTGGAAATCATTTGCAATCACATCTAACTTGCATTGGGACTAGAAGTTGGATAAAAATCACTTAGTATGCTCTTCTCTTGTGCCTCCAAGCGACCTTTAGGAGAGGACAATAACCCTTCTTGGGACTCCTCTTAGTTTATTTTTCAAACACATCTTAATATTGTAACGGACTCATACATGCCCACATGATCACAATCTAGGATAGTTTCAAATCTTTTCTTAGACTAAATCACAATAGGGAGTTAAAGGAATAGTAACGGACCCACATGTCCACATTCTAGCTTCCTAGGGACTTTTTGAATTATGCAAGGTTGTACCAAAGGCACTTAGTTAATTAGGTAATCAACACTTGTAAGGACCAAGCGAAGTCCACATGCAGCAAGGTGACACCTAATTCATTAAAAATTGGCACACTTTCACTCATTTACACACAAAAGTCACTTATCACTCACATAGTTTCTTCTTGAAACGTGGAGGTCAAAGTAAGTTTCTTCCAAAGGGATTCCAAAACACCCCACCCTTTTCTTAACGAAACTATCCACTCCCATTTAATTTCAACGAGGTTGGTTCACACCCCCAACCTCTCAAACAACTGCATCTAAATTTTTTCCAAAAACTCACTAAGTTTTCCTCCACAGGAGGTGCCAAAAGAAATTTTTTAGTCTAGGTAGGATTTTGAGGATAAGCATCCAAATAACTCCCCGTTATCTGGTTCTCACATTGTTAAAACCATAGAAGTTGTCAAATAGGGAACTAAAAATACTCCAAGTCAAGTGTTCCTAACACCATAAGGCAGGGAGATACCCGTGAAGGGTTGAAGGTCGAGGTCTGGTTGTTCTGTGCATCCCCCCTTGAGGCACCCACCTCTTGAGCAGGATCCAACCCATGACCCATTTCATAGGCTGAAAATATAAATGTCACACTTTGACCGAGGTACCTAGTGACCAAAATTTAGGATGTCTACCCAGATGGAAATTGTGGGCTACAATTGCACCTTGATCGGATTTTTTGTCGCTATTGGGAAATATCACCATCTCTTTTGGGATATTCCCCCTTTACCCCTCATTATAACCAATTATTTCATTCTTTGCTAGTTTCTCTTCTAGTGACTTCAGACCCCACTATTGAGTACTATTGGAAGGTCCAGTGCTATTTGAGAGGAAGGACGTTACATATTTTAGGACACGAGAATTTATTTTCTTTGATTCCCCACATGGACAAAACCCACTTATCCACATATATGCTTCTTTTTCAAACCACTTTATGTATGATGCCCTTCTAATTACATTTTTATTTGGATATACATATTATGTAAAGTTCAAAATTTGCAACAAAGGTTCTTGTTTACTTTCTCTCATCACGTTTCGCATAGATCCACTCAGTTAGTCAGACATCATAGGGGACCCACAGAACCCCCATCGTTCCAGACGCTTACTAAACCTCCCTCCTATTTTAGGGGGAGTTCCTAGTCTTGCCACCTCATCGACACCACCTTCACACACTCCTGTGAGTGCTACTGTCTTAGGATCATCTTTGCTTGGTTCCACACTACCTGGGTCCACTTCCCAACTCCCTCTGTCCACTCGTTCTCCTTTACATGGAACTGGAGGACCAACTTCCTCTCAAGGGGGAAGTACCAACCCACCTAGCCCCCCTCAAGGGTCAGGTTCACAACACACTTACACCATGGTTGGAGCTAATCCTCCCCCCCCACTGCAGATGCCATATTTGACCTCTCTTAACATACCATATCTAAGAAAAATCACCAATGATCCTATATTGCATGACCCCACATGGCCTACAATGCCCACCAAACTACCTTCAGACATCCCCAAGTTTGAAGGAAAGGCAGGAGATGACCCTGCCAACCATGTCATGACTTTCCACCTATGGTGCTCTTCCAACAACATCATGGATGATTCCATTAGACTATGATTATTTCAATGCACACTCACTAGACCATCAACCAAATGGTATGTAGATGAAAAATCAGGGTCCCATGCGACTTTTGAGTCCTTGGCCAAAGCATTTTTGACCTTCTTCCAATTACCAATCCGCCATGACAATGGTCTTGAACTACTCTCTAATTTCAAACAAACCTCAGCCACACATATCGCTGATCACATTCACGAGGGGCATAGACAATGTAGTTTATGAAAAGCTAAAACCACCAAACAACAGTGCCTTAACTGGTTTCTTAGATCACTTGTCTCTCTCCTCGGTAAGGATGTAGCTTCCAGCTTCCCTCAATAAGAATAAGAAGCCATCAGTAAGGCTCAACAATATAACCTCATCTATTCACAGTCAGGGTATTTATACATAGTACTTCCTGGCCTCCCCAAACCCGTGCCATTCGGTCAAGACAAACCCAGGATGCCTCACTCAGCATACAGATTGATTGGTAATACCACACACCACAATCCTCAACCCCAACCACCATGAATGTATGGAACACGTCAATATCCCCCGACATATGGGGGCACCTCTTATTACCCCCCACCCCCTATCAACAACCATACCCTGTTGCTATACCTCCACCCATCATTGGGCCACCACCGACAACCCCCATACACCCACCTATCCAAACAAGTTCTAGTACCCCCTCTACCTCAGCTTATAGTACTAGTGAAAGCATCATGCCTCCCTATGTACCTTACAGATCATTTCCCCCACAGAATCTGTACTTTCCATTTCCTAGTTCCCCATAACCCATCGCTCCCCCACATCCTCATGTTGGTGTGAATTTTGTTCAACCCTCTCCTGTTCAGCAATATCAAAACTTTGAACAGTTGAATACGAAAAATATGACCCATCCGTCAAATAATTCCAAAAAGAAAGGAAGAAACAGGAACAATAACAACCTAGGCCAAGGTGGGAATCAACCCCAACAAAACCAACCAGCTTGGGGCAACCAGAACCAAGGGAATCAAAACCCCCAGGGGGGAAATAACAACAAGAATCAAAGGAGAAATAACAATAATGTTAAAACCAACTTACTGTGTGCCCTTTGCAGTGAGTTCAGTCATTATACTCATCATTTCCCCCAAATCACTGATTTCAAATGGCTGAAAGACTCAGGTAGTCTAACCCATCCTCCAGCACTGCCTGCCCCTCAGTAGGCCCCACAAAAATACGTGCAACAACCCCCCCTACCATGATGCAGAATCCTATTCCAGACCAAGGTGTGATAAACACCCAACAAGACATGCAACCTCCCCCACCTCAGGTGGGATAGTTCCTCAATCCAAACAATCCAGCAGATTGCACGATCCTCCTCACTAGTGAGGAAGAAATCCTTCTGCAAACACG
>SNQJ01S0234439.1:16375-26479 GCA_010110895.2 Picea sitchensis
CCTCCTCTTCTGTGCATTCTTTTTTCTACATTCAGATCTGACGGCCATCAGAAAGTCAGGATAGGATCCAACGATCACTGATGCTTCTCCTTCTGAGCTTACGCATCCTCCTTACTTGGAAGAATTTCTAAGTGTCAGGGGCCTTGACCTTTGATCCGCTTTATGCTATCTCTCTTGAGCTTTGGCAATGGGTTAACCTCATTCCTGGTGTGCACCAACGCACTGCGTTCGACTCTGCTCTAATTCCTCCTGAGCTTACTTTGTCCTTGTTTTTCCTTCACTGCATACTCTGATCTTGCCATCAATGAAAAGAAAATGCTGCATGTAAAACATGCCAACATAGGGAGTATCTACAAAAGGAACTCCATAACAATGAGAATTTTTATAAGAATGTAGTAAGCACATTCGTTGCAAGAATATCTAGTATGGACGATCTTATAAGGTGGAATTGGGACCTTCCTTCTACAATTAGGTTAAGGAAAATATAGGTTGGTTTGCTGGGGAGAGTAGATACTCTCTACCAATTGAGCTCCACTTGTGACTCTCTAGAGGAAAATAAGAGTGCATTGTTTTTAAAATCTCTTGACACTATAAAGGAACTAGAAGGTTTTCTTTTGATAAAGGACTCAATGTTGCTAAACAAAGATCAGGTGGAAGCATAACTAAGTGTATTGAGGTTCCACTGCTACATATGGGAAGAAACAATGACGTCGTACTCCATAAGTACCGATAAAATAGGTTGTACTATTAGATTTTACTTGCATTTTTTTCATTTTTCTAAAACAGCCCCAACATTCATTGAATATTTGACAAAAGAGACTATCGTCGAATATCCAACGGTTGACCTAGTCAACTATCATTAAATATCTGAAGGTTGAATAGGTCAATGATCTATGTACCGACGTTTGACAAAGTCAATATTTTTGTTCATTAAGCAATGTCTCTCTAGTCAACAATTGTCAGAAGTCCGACGAAATAATGATATATATATTTAAAAATGTTTGAAATATTAAAGACCTTTCATGGTGTTTATATACTAGTGATGGTTTGCATAGGTTATAAGGGATATTTTTAGGTCATAATACAAAACAAAATTTCTTTTTTTAATTGCATTACAAACAGTTAAACTACTGAGGTTGATTTTTTAAGATAATCATCACTGAAAGTTTGGTAAGGAAAAATGTCACATAACATTCCTCCAGGAGGACAAGGTTGAGACATGAGATCTACATTGGTCGAGGCTTTGGGTGATCGAAAACGACATTGGCCTTGTAAAAAATGTAGGGGATATAATAGAAGGATACTTTTAATAAAAGCAACTAGAAAAACATTGTAGAGAGTATGGACACCTTGAAGGCAAGCATGAATATCATCCCTTGGTAAGTTATTCATTATATGTATTTATATTGAATATTGTTTGTGTAAACATTTATATGTTAAATGTAGAAGAAAAATAATGTATTCTTTTTTGTTTATGGATATATTCTATGTACACAACATATTGAGAGTAAGTTAAGAATAGAAGAAGTAGACATAAGATGTAGATCTTAATTAGGGTTTAGGGTATGTTTTAGTGGTTATGGGGTTTAAGTTTTAGGGGTACATGGTGTAAGGGGTTAGGGGTTAATATTTTAGTGGTTTAAGGGTTAATAAGGCCATATTATGGCTCAGTGGTTAAGGGTTTAGGGGCTAATAGGTTAGTGTTTAAGGTAGGTTTAGGGAGTTTAGGTCCTAGGGGATCTAGAGGTTAATGGGGTTTTAGGGAGTAAGGTTAGAGGTTTAGGGTTAGGGATTAAGGGGTTAGTTTAGGTTAGGGGTTAGTAGTTTAGTGGATTAGGGGGTAAGGGGTTATTGGATAATGGGTTAGGGTTGGAGGGTTTAGGGGTTTTGGATTAAGGGCTTAAGGGTTAGGGGTTTAAGAGCTTAGGGGAATGGGGTTAAGGTGTTAAGGATTATGGGGATAGGGTTTGAGGGGTTATGGGATAGGGATTAAAGGTTTAGGGGTGAATGGTTTATAGGTTAGGGGTGGGTTAAGGGTTATGGACCAGAGGGATATATAAGCTCTCAACCCCTTATAAACTGTTGTCTCCAAGTTGTGGGAAAGTTTCCATCGACTTAAAATCAGTGGTCACCAAGTGAAATCAAGAAAGAATATAACATAATGATGAAGGAAAAATAGGAATAGGTTGTTTTTTTTGTTGTGAATATATATCTCAAAAATTGTATCTCTTTCTACATGTCAAGAAAAGTAACATGTTTCCTATATTTTTTCAACATATTCATAAACATCTTGATAAATTGCACAAGCTTCATCATTGATTTGTTTTATTTGTTTCTCTCTCTCACCTAAGTGTATTTATCCATATAGAATACCAACTCCTAAGTACACCTAACCCTTGGATGGCCAATAACATGTTAACCCCTAATCCCTTATCCCTTGACCCCTTATAAAACCCTAAACCATTAAGTATCCCTATCCTCCCTAATTACCTCTTAACCCCTAACCCACAACCCTTGCATCACAAATGTGTTAACCCCTAATCCCTCATCTCTCAACCCCTTATAAATTTAATCATGGTCTCCAAGTTAGGACGTGGGAAGCTGTCATCCACCTAACACTTGTGGTCTCCAAGTGAAATCAATAAAGAATATGACATAATGATGAAGGCGAAACAAGAATATGTTTTTTTTGTTAGTTGTGACTCTATATCTCACAAATTATCTCTCTTTCTACATGTCAAGAAAAGTAACATTTTTTGTATATTTTTCAACATATTCATAAACATATTGAGAAATTGCACAAGCTTCATCATTGATTTGTTGTCTTTGTTTCTTGATATCACCGACTAAGATGGCTGCTCCATATAGAATACCAAATCCTAAGTACCCTTTACCCTTGGATAGTCAGTAACCTATCAACCCCTAAGTCCTTCGCCCTTGAACCCTTAAAAACCCCTAAACCATTAAGTACCCCTATCCATGACCCGTAATTACCCTAGCTTAAACCCTAACCCATTAACCCCTAACCCTTGGACCACTAATACGTTAACCCATAATCCCTCAGCTCTCAAACCCTTATAAATTAAACTGTGGTCTCGAAGTTGGGTCGGGGAATGTTCCATCCACTTAAAAGACGTGGTCACCTAGTGAAATAAATGAAGAATATGACATAATGATGAAGGTGAAATAAGAATAGTTTTTTTTTTTGTTGGTTGTGACTATATATCTCACAAAGTGTCTATCTTTCTACATGTCAAGAAAGGTAACATTTTTACTATATATTTTCAACATAGTCATAAACATCTTGATAAATTGCACAAGATTCATGATTATTGATTTGTTGTCTTTGTTTCTTGCTCTCACCTAAGTTGATTTCTTCATATAGAATACCAAATCCTAAGTACCCCTAACCCTTGGATAACCAATAACATGTTAACCCCTAAGCCCTTATAGCCCTTGACCCCTTGACCCTTACAATGATGCCAAAAAAGGATGGAACAATGGTTAGAGTTCCTCGTGATAATTTTTGAAGTAAAATTTCCATATTAGGGAAGGGATAATTGCCTTTAATGCTTGCCTTGTTCAAATCCTGGAAATCTTCACACAAATGAATTTCTCCAGTCTTATTCCTTAATATTATTGGATTGGAGAACCATTCCAAATGTATGATTGGAAAAATTATTCTGACCCTTTTTAACTTCTTCAGTTCTATTTTCACCAAGGGCTTGTTATCCTCAATTCCTAGGGATAACTAAGGAGATGATATCTAGAGGCCCTCAATTTGCAGACATGGAGTACCAAGAGACATATGGCTAAGAGTGTCCACATGCACAGTAAAATACCCACATCACCACCACATCACCTTATTTCATCATGATGGCATTCACCACATAAGCTTGCTTCCGGAAGACAATGGTCTTTATCCATGAGGTACAAGTCAGGTATTGTGGTAAGTGTCACTTTAATATTTGAGGCATTTTGAGTATGTTGAATTCTTTAACTGCTTTTGATTATGTAATGTTTGCTTGGAAATTATGTTTTTTGCCTTGTTTCACCTTGGTGGTTGGAATCGTTCCCTAGTAAGTGGTCACCCTTAGGGATGGGTTTGCTACTAGGATGTCCCCTTTACAATTCATCGTGTCATTCCCAACCATACTTATCATTTTCGACACTTCATCTTCTCATCTCTCTATCTTTTGGGATTTTAGGGTGTACTGGCCCAAGAAGGAATTGTCCCTCATTTCATGGGAAGAATGGGTTGATGTCCTAGAGGGAATGTAGCTTGAAAAAGATAAAATCCAAATCATAACCTTCCAAATTCTCTCCCAAAGAGGGATCTACACAAGTGTGTTACAAGATTGATTTTACCCCTATGGCACTATGTGGACCTCTCCCTTCAAGTGACAATGTGGTACTAGCCCCCAAGATTTGTTTTACCCATAGGAATTACCCACTCGTTCTAGACCTTAATTAATTAATGGAAATAATTGGTCTTGGAAAAATGATTCATTGAAAATGAAGGTGAAACACACCCTCTACAAAGGAACCCATAAATGAGACACTACAAACCCTTTTATGTCATGAACCCCATACCCAAAATTATTACCCCCATCCACTTCATATTCTCTGCATGGATTAGCGAGGGGTCTACCTGGGAAACAATCCTTGACCTGAGGAATGAATCACCCAATAGATCACCTTGTCAACCCTTCCATACCTAAACTTGGCAAATTGCATAGGGTCTTTGAGCACTTGTTTAAATTGATGAAGTAGTTTTTGGTGTACATGATCGGATGGATCTTATATTAAATGTGATTTTACTTGCCATGATACTTTGACTTGAGATCCTTAGAGGGTGCACTTATTGTCTTTGCAGGACCTTGACTGGTGGACGATTTGGAGGAATAACCTAAACTTGGGCCTTCATCAGGGCAAGAAGCCCATAGGTTGGATGTCATGGCCCGCACACTTGGCGATTATTGTAGCCTTTGGAGGCTTTAGAGCCACCTAAAAGGACCTCTCATATCCCTTCAGCACTCCAATGATTTTCCTTTGGAGGCTAGAGTGCTACATCTTGGGAGGATACCCTAGCCCATAAAGAGTAGACCTTTGGAGGCCCAACGTTTCATCTCCAAGTTCAAACAAACTTGCTCAAAGTGCCAAAGATTGCCCTAGAAGGGTGACGTCATGTGTTTTTAGGGTTTTCTTATGTGTAAAAATAATATTACTTTGTAAAGGGGAAAAATAAAGGGAAATGTCTCCCTCATTTTCTGGTTTACCCTAAGTTAAGTGGGAAAATACTTTTTGTGAGATTCTTATAAATAAGGATCATTTCTATTTCATTTTCATCATAGCTCTCCCATTTGGAGAAGGAAACTTGGCTGAAATTTGTGCCCTCTTTGGGCAAATTGGATCTCTCTCTCTCTCTCTTATGAAAATACCTTTTGGTGTATTGTGGAGCTAAGGTGGTGCGCACCTCTTGGAGAATTCTTCTCTTGCTTATGAATGGACATTGCTTGGTGAACTAGGGTTTTATATTGCATCTCTCTTGGAATTGGTAAGAAAAAATTGAAGTTTGTTAGTTCTTCTTGCTTGTTTCATAGTGTTATTGGTTGAAACCCTAGGAGGAGTATAAGTACATACACCCTCCATCAAAATTCATCTCATTCCTAATTGATAAGTCATTTTCAGACAAGGTTGTTAGGAGGAGTATGAGGGTGTACACCCTCCTAGATTTACCTAAGTTTGATTTTAATTCCCTAGGGAGTAAAAGGAATTACATCCCTAGAGATATTGTGGATCTAAATATTACATCCAAGATTCCATTTTCCCAATATTTTAAAGTCACTAATCTGAATTTTGCATTGGAGAAATAAAATTGCTTGCATTGGGTAACATGATTTTATGCTATTTTCAAATTAGTTGAAGTGGAATCAATTCTATGCTCTAATAACTTTATTGAGCCACTAGGGCATCTTATTTTTCCAAGGATATATTATTTTCATCATAACTTAAATCTACATCCATTAGGGCTGCATTAAACTACTCTATATCTTTGAATTTAACTTGCATTTCAACTGTGGAATTTTGCTAGTAATCCATTACTGTCATTCTACTTCTAATTAGTGAAGTTTTTTTCGGATTAATTTCTTGTTCTCATGGTTGAAAATTGCTGTTGTATAAAATATTTTCTACAGTCACTTGGGTTTTACAAACATACTCTCAAAACTACATACAACATCCCTCTAATACCACTAAAGTTTGTGCTAAATTATTGGAAACTAATCTACTTATTTTATGTTTCATTTCTCAATAAATATTTGATGCTTTGAGTGGTTAAATCTGCAAAAATTAGTTGTATTCCTTTATGATATATACTCCTGTAGTTTGGGACAACAAGATTAACTTGTTTGTCCACTTCTTATGTCTTGGGAAGGTACAACTATCTTTTGCGGGTACTCAAGTACTTGGCAGCCATTAACCATATTTGAGACTTGTTTCCAAGACACTTTCCACTTAGTAGTTTGACCTATAGGGGTATCATTTTCCATAAAATCACTTTCGATCTCATTTCCCCCTAGATTCACTCGGGATTCCCCCCTTGTGGGATTTCTCCTTCAATAAAATGAGGGGAGGGTTTATCTAAGGTGACAATGGGTAGACTCTCCAACAATTATCACCATATCATGGATTTGGGTTGGGCTTTTCCCAACCTACAGTTTGTGTGATAACAAGGCTTCAATTTGTGGTTTATTATTCTGATCATTTGTTTGAATGGATTCATCCCCTCCTATAAACCACCCCCCACCGCAATTTAATAAGAATACTAGGTTGTGTGTTTCATAGAAGTGAACTAGTTCCACCAATATACACATACACCACTCAACGCAGTATTCAGTGTTGCATTGCATAACAGGGTGGATATTGTTCACCATATGCTATTGTTCAATATGGGTGTTAATATTGGTTGTGTTGACAAGTATCAATGCTCTGTTTGAGAATTATTTGCAGAGTTGCTATTTCCTCTTTTGATATTGGTACCGACACTCAGTTTGAGAAGTATTTGTAGAGTTTCTAATTCCTATTTTGATAATGGTAATTGTTTCCTTTAAAAAAAATTGAAGATCAATTCTAGTTCCTATTAACACCATCATTTGTATTTAAAATAGAAATCACTAATGGAAAGTGGAGATGCCACACTGGATGAATGTTGTATTTGTCAGGAAGAGGACAATAAAGGAAATATGGAGATTCCTTGTTCTTGTTCTGACACCTTGAAGGTATAGGGTTAAGGGGGATAGATAACAATATGACATAATGATGAAGGATAAATAATAATAGGTTGTTTTTTTGGTTGTGACTATATATCTCACAAAGTGTCTCTCTTTCTACATGTCAAAAAAAGTAATAGTTTTCCTATATTTTTTCAACATATTCACAAGTTGTGTTTGTCTTTTTCTTTGTCTCTTTTTTCCTATATTATATTTGTAAACATTTTTATCGTTTTAATATTTGTTATATACACCAATATTACTTGATTGTTTGTAATTATAAATGAACGACACCCTAGGACACTTCTCGCGGAGGAATACATGGTTGTACAAACACTCATTCAAGAACATGGAACAAATATTGAAGATCAACTTAATGATCTTGTGGAACACTACTAGAATTATCTCAAAATCTGATGACAGTACGTGGGTGAGTCGATGCACTACCATTGCATATCCGACAAAACTTGGCTAATCGTTCCATTAGTGAAATTTTGTTAGATAATCCGATGAAAAATTGGGCGTTGGATATCCAACACAACTGCATCGGTCTTCCGATTGACGTAGTCCAGAAAAAAAGTCCAAATTCATTGTTTCTTACAATGCCTATGTGTTGAAACAATGACAAAAGCCTCTGATGCTTATACCATCCCTCCAATGGAGGTGTTGTATCTCTGACACTTACATGTCGTCAGATATCCGATGACTCTTCATGGAGAATTGTCGTCGGAGTACTGATGCTTGTACAGTCCCTCTAATAGAGGTGTTGTATCTCTGACACTTTCATTTTGGCAGATATACAACAGTGATATTCGATGAACGTAAGTGTCAAAGATACATCACCTTCGTCGGAGGGACTGTACAATTGTTGGTAATCCAAGGAACAAGTGAATATAAAAACAAAACAATAAAAAAATATTAATTCACAAATGAAACTTGATGCCACCTTGTTGGCGGGCGTAAATGACACACCATCAACTGGAAGGTTAGATCTGGACCGAGGTTGTCTAATTAAGCCAAGTCGTTTGGTATGATTTGACTCAACGAGTTTAATGGCTATGTTAGCCAACTAAAGTCCTAAAAACAGTAAAAAAAATAAACTAATATAAATATATGATTCTAACAAATGGTATATTACTTACTAATGTTTATTAAAAATAAACATGAATATACAAATGATTATAAACAATCTATATACAATTTGCAAGGTTTACTTTAAATCTTGCGAAAATGAATGTTCATAATAATGTTTCAAAATAAGATAAAGTAAGAACATAAATCTTTTTGTTTTTTTTAATGTTTAAAGATTTTAAACTAATAAATACTAAGAAAATACAATTGAAACAATGACACAGAAACAGTTAAAGCTAATTAATTCAATCATCATCTTATTCATATATAAACAAATATGAATAAAAGAAAGCAATGTACATACTAACCTCTCATTGATCAACAGTACTAAGCTAAATTCATCTCTATGTATTTGTATGAGCTCCTCTTAACCTGTGTCAAATTTAAACCTATGAAAAAAGAAAGCATAATACTTCCTGAAGAAATTCAAGGAAGTGTTTCATATTCTGGAGTGATTCTATAACGACATAAAAACAAATAATTATGTATCTTGTGACCTTGAAATGTCCAATAGCTGAAAATGAAAGAAAAGCCAATTCTCAGGAATGGTGTTACCAACTATCAAGTATCATATGTAAACTCAAAATACTTGAATAGTTGATCAGTCACATATATTAACTAAACCAAAAGATAATAAACAACATAAAGAAAGGCATGATATAAAATATTATGTGCATAACTGACTAAAGCTAATTCGACACAGATAACATTTCACATTAAGAAATTACACGAGAAGACAATGAAAAAACACTTCAAAGTCTGCACAGGATGAAAGCCAAAGAGTAAAATACTTTCTCATATAACTTCAACAAAATATGTTCATAATATGGTCTAGCAAGAACTTTTGGGATAATAGACACTTAAAGATTGAAAAAATTAATATATAAATGATAGCAATTAACCATGTATTGATAAAACAGACTAAAGCTAATTTAAATCAATGCATAGTCAATTATTCAAATAATATGAAGATACTATAATGAAAATAAAACCATTTTACTCACAGAACAAAAGCCATTAATTAACTTGGAATTCCATATTCTTCTTTGAAAATACTTGTCCATTCTCCCAAAGATTCCAACCATCTGTTACTCCACTTGAAAAGAAAAAAAAAGTTTACAAAAGAAATAATATACAAAAGAGAAAGGATCAAAATCCTCCTCTCAATTTCATGGATCTATGGCTCTGAACTTTCTCATATATTCATACAATGAATGAACAGTCTGGGTGTTACTAATAATTTCCACCACTTGAAATTTTCCTTGTAAAGAGACACCAATATCTCTCAAATCATGCATTGTTTTGAGAAAATCCTCGCATGTAAGCTAAATGGGTCCATTTTGGAAATGATTTTTCAACCTTTTCTTCAGATTCCTCGCGGTTTGGATGCAATCAATCCTGCAAAATCGTTTTTCTGTTCTTGACGCATTTCCAAATTTTATCTGTTGTTGCTCATAAATTTATTTGTAGCAATCCAATATTATTTTTGGATCAATCATCTTGAACGTATTTAGATAATAAAATCAATCCACGATCAGATCCGTACCAAATAACGGATAATAGAAACCTGTGAAACAAAAAGAAACCTAAATTAATAACCTAAAATTGTGAATAAAACAAAATCTAGAACAATAAAATAAAAAATGAATTTAAACTAACTATAAGTTCTAAACAAACATTGTTTATATTTTCCTTTCAAATA
>SNQJ01S0234440.1:0-13967 GCA_010110895.2 Picea sitchensis
CTTTTGGAATTGAGCATATATAGTGCGCAGCTACCTTTGAAACAAAAGACTTCCCTTGGTTGATAATTTATGTTTCACTTGGTTGTTTGAAATTAATTAAGCAATTAGAGTGACCAACAATAAAGTCTCCACTTTGGAAACTCAATGTGATGATTTGCAACACAAGATAGACCACAACCATTCATATGCTCAACAAAATCTTGATGACATCCGTGACAAGATAGCCAAACTGGAGTCACTACCTAACCAAATGTCCAAACTCATGGTGATGAAAAATCAAATCCTCACTTCATAATCCTTAGTTTATCAATGGATAGAAAACTATCCTCAAAAGGAAGGGATTGAATCATCCAATTATAATGGGAAACACTCAACCTTGCCTATTTGTGATAAAATGATAAACATGTGGCACCAACTTCCGAAAGTTGATCTCAACAAATTTGATGGGTCTGACCCCACATGATGGGTCACTCAGATGGAACATTACCTCCAATGTCATCATATATGACATGGTGAAACTTCATATGGGTGTCTTATATTTGGATCCTAAATGTTGGCAATGGTGGTAATGGAATAAGAAATCCCATGGGGGTTATGTTGCTTGGACACAATTTGTCTTATAACTCTATGCACTAAAAAAAATAGTCATTATTTGGGATGATTGACCAAGCTTAAACAATATAGGAAAATCAAATATTTCATATCCACTTTTGAGCAACTAACCATTTGCACTATGGGAATGTCCAATAAGTTTTTCAAGGAATTCTTCATTAGTGGTCTAAAAGACAAGATACTTGCACAAGTATTAATGTGTCATCCTACTACTTGGATGGAAGCCTTTCAAAGAGCTTGAGAGAACCAAAAGGAGTTGAATGCTCAAATATAAATGACCCCATTTTTTCCCTATCCACATCCCGCGCCCCCCCTGCTAAGAACTAATCCTTCTATCTCATCTCGACCTCTCAAGGTCCACAAGTTAACCCAAGAACAAATGGAAAAATTCCAACTTAAAGGTATCCACTACAATTATGACAAGAAATATCCCCTCGGGAATAAATATAAGGAGAAAAAACTCTTTATGGCCATTTTGGAGGACATTTCTGATGATCAAGCTAAAGATGTATTCCCAGAGGTCCATCCATCCATTGAAGGAATTATCTCACTTGATCCATCAGATGTTGAACCACATATCTCCTTACATTTATTGACTAGTATTTCTTCTCCCCAAACCCTCAAATTGATTGGCTACATCAAACATCACAAACTCCTTGTGTTAATCAATAGAGTTTGTAGCCATAAATTCATTCATCAAAGTGTATCCCAAGAAACACATCGCTACATCCATGGTTTGAACAACTTCCAAATCATGATTGTTAATGGACATTTTAAGAAATGTGGTGGTTGTTGTGAAAATGTGAGGCTTCAAATGGGTGATTATTCCTTAAAAAATCACATGTTTTCTATTGAAATGGGTGGTTGTGACATTGTCTTAGGTTCCAAATGGTTATGGACATTAGAACCCATCACTATGGATTTCCATGAGTTATACACAAGTTTTCAGCAGAAGGGGCATAACTACACTTTCAAAGGAATTAAAACAACCTCCCCAAAGATCATTAGCTCCCATCATATGGAAAGGATTCTTAAAAATGGGCATTCTAGCATTGTGGCTCAATTCCATACCATTCAATCCTTTAAGACATGTTCTCAATCCATTCATTTTTAAATTTAGTTAGTCTTAGCCAAACACCAATATGTCTTTAAATCTCCCTGAGGAATACCACCCTCCTAAGGTGAGAATTATCATTCTATTCCACTCATTCTAGGTACCATCCCACACATTTATTCCCATATTTCCATCCATTTTCCAAAAATGTTTAAATAAAAAACATAGTTAAAGAGTTTCTAGCCATTGGTGTCATTATCCCTGGTATCAGCCCTTATTCTTCTCTAGTCGTCATTGTCCTCAAGAAATAAGGCACTTGGTGCATGTGTCTTTACTTTCAAGATTTGAACAAACAAATATTGAAGGATAAGTTTCTCATTCCAATCATTGATGGCCTTTTGGATGAGCTCAAGGGTGCTCGATTCATCACCAAACTCAATCTCCACTTAGGCTATCACCAAATTTGCATGAAGGAGGTTGATATTCCTAAAAAAAAATCCATACTCCTAAAAACCATTACAAGTGATGCCCTTTGGCCTTTACAATGCACCTTCCTCCTAGAATATCATGAAAAAAATATTTAAACCATGTATGCATCATTTTGTCCTTGTCTTTTTATGAAATCTTTAACTAGAGTAAAAATTTGCAAGTCCATGTCACCCATGTGGATTAGGTATTACAGCTACTTGTTGATCATCATTTCTTTCTTAAGAGGCCCAAATGTGATTTTGGTTTCTTTGAACTAGAATATTTGGGTCATATTATTAGCCATGATGGTGTTGGTGTGGATCCCAAGAAAATTGAAGCGATGAAGGATTGGCCTTTCCCAAAAACTCTTAAAATTTTAAGAGGTTTTCTTGGTCTCACTAGTTATCATAGAAAGTTTGTAATGAACTATGCTAATATTGTAGCTCCCCTCACAACCTTGCAAAAAATAAATGCTTTCAGTTCAATTGACATCGCATAATGATTTTTCTAAGACTTGAAGAATGCTACGTGTACAACCCCAATAATCATGTTGAAAAAATTCACTAACACCTTTATATTATAATATGACTCCTCAGGTAAAGGTATTCGAGTAATACTTACACAATAGGGATGACCATTGTCTTTTACTAACAAACAACTATGTGAGAGGCACTTGGGAAAATCAATTTATGAAAAGGAGATGATGTGTCTACTACATGTTATGGATAGATTTTGTCTATACGTACTTGGGAAATGTTTCTAGATCAAAATTGATCATCGTAGCCTGAAATAATTCCTGGGGGAAAGGATTTCTTCCCTTGAACAACAAAAATGGGTCATCAAAATGTTGGGATATTATTATGAGATAATTTATAAGAAGGGAAAGGAGAATATGGTAGCAGATGATCTCTCTAGGTAGTATGAAGAGGAAGAGTCCTTGTTTTCACTCTCCTTCATAGTCACAAACTAAACGAATGACATCCACAAAGAATGGTAAATGTGTCCCAATATCACTAGCTTGATCCAACAAATTCAAATGGAACCCCATGCATATTTAAGCTACACTTGGAAGAATGAAGAGATTCACTATAAAGGGTGTCATTTGTTTGAAAAAGTAATCAATGATTGATCATGCATGTTATCTAAACTACATTCTTGTCCCATAGAAGGTCATTCAAGGTTTCATAAAACATATGAAAGTATCAAACGCTTCTTTTTTCGAGAAGGTACGAAGAAGGACATTCGCACTTTTGTGGCAGAGTGTGACATTTTCCAACAACACAAGTGAGAGACAACAAAAACTATATTTGAATGATAATATTTACCCATTATGTTATCTATATGGATTGACACTTCTATGGACTTCAATGTGGGGTTACCAAAATATGGAAATAAATCTATAACCATGGTTGTGGTTGATCACCTTTCCAAATATGCCCATTTTTGTGCTATACAAAATTCCTTCAAGGCCTCTATGGTTGCTCAAGTGTTCATGGCTAATATATTTAAACTCCATGGTATGATGCACTCGATTGGGATAGACCATGACCCCAAATTCTCTAGAAAGAGTTTTTTTAGCTCTAGAGAACTAAAATGAATCTTGACACAACATATCATCCCCAAATTGATGATTAGAATGAATTTGTTAACAAGTTCTTGGAAGCATATTTCGATGCTTTAGTTTAGAGAAACAATCCCAATGGGTATAGTGGTCTCCTCTAGAATAATGGTAGTATAATACAACTTATCATGGTGCCACTTGATTGACTCCATTTTAGGTTGTCTATGGCCAAAATCCCCCCTTAGTACTATCCTATTTACCATAATTCTCTAAGGTGAAAGAGGTAGACAAAACCCTCACAACTCAAGATCAAATTTTATGCACTCTCAAGGATAATATGGTAATGGATCAAAACTAGATGAAGAAATGGGATGATTAGCATAATTCATGTTAGTAGAAGGTTATATTTTTTCTTAGGACTGTGTGTTTAGAGGTAGTTCAAATCTTTGGATCTTATTTTTTCAAAGATAAAAGATCACTTGGAGCCTGCTTCATGGAACTATCAACATTAATAGTGAGCATTTGAAGTGGAAAAGGTTGTAAAACAAGGAAAGAGGTATAAATTATGCAAAACATAGCTTAATATAGGCCACCAGGGGCTTAAAATGTACTCACATGAGACTGTGCGCTAGTCTGGGGGATTATATCAATGACTAAGGGGTTATGATTGAGGGCTAGTGGTCAAAATTTAACCACAAATCATCAATGGAACAAGATCAACGACTCAGATACAAGTTTGTACTATATCTTAAGATCAACGATGCATAACAAATCTAGCATTCAAAACTCGCTCGACCATTAATGATATTTGAGCATGCGATAGGGGGTTTTGGAGCATGATACGTGGCTAAAGTTCAATGTTTTTTCATGGATTTTACCTATGGGAAAACCACTCACTTTCCCATAAGAATACCATTGATAGTATCACGGTAGTCACACGAATCGGTCTTCACTACATGTTGAGTTGGAAAATTAGGTGGACCAATCACAGACATCCAACCTCCCACCTAGACATGACGTGGAAAGACACACACTAAATGATTGTTTCCCAGAAATATTAATCCATGCAAGCACTCAGAAGTGACTGTTGTTGATGGGGAGACACATGGACCAACCAAACGACATCAAGCTTGAACACCATGCCACCTAGGTAGCCACCTGGACCAATGATAATCTGCCATGTTTTCTTTATACACTAATTAAATCATCGCTGATGTCAACCAAATTTTCACACACTTTGTAAATCTCATGGTTATTTCTAATATCAAAGTGATGCGTGGTACCAAAACTTATGAAAGTTTTAAAAATGGTTTTTATCATGACTAAAGTAATTTCATAATTACCAAGTTATGACTGTAATACCCATGGGAGAAAGCCAAATGCGAATGAAAATATGTGTGTGTGTGTGTGTGTGTGTGTGTGTGTACATAAGCCGGTGAGTTGTTTGTATCAAGTCTTGGATTCAATTTTGTACACACATTCCATAGTTTGGTGATTGCATGAAGATTGTGCATCAGAGAAAGAAAGCACACATTTTATAGTGTATCATGTACTTGTGTAAGTTTGTACGGATGGAGAACCAAAATAAAAGTGTTCACATCCAAGAGTCTTGTGCACATAAGATTAAGCGTGCAATTTTGAGGCCAGTGAGTATTTGTATATATGCTTGTATTTTAAGGCTGGTGATCAAGGATACAAAAGGGTAGTGCGACTGTATTGAAAATGTAATCACCCTCAGTATTTTTAATATAATCACATCATTGCACGCAGACTAAACTCGGACGAAAAATAGAAGGGGTCTAAACTCCATGGAAAAAGGAAAAAGCGGAAGCTTGAGTCAAGGGAATATTTTATTAATATTTATGAAAGTTTAATTTATGGATATGTATTTATCCTAAGTTCTCGAGGGTAAGGAATGAGTCACCAAGTTTCTAAAAATACTTCTAAAGGTGACAAGTGTCGATTTGACGACATGAAATATATATTTCTATCCTTAGTGTAATTGGGGGGAATCATTCATTCAGTCTGGAATTATCACTCATTTGGGGAATCATCCAGATGGATTTCCTTTGTGAGGGAATACATATTTTGTTGTAACTTATTGTCATTGCTTAACCCTGTTCTTGGAAAGGCTTGTTTACTATCGAAGGGGCGATTTCTCAGGCCCGTGAGCACTCTCTCCAGGTGAGAGTTTGCTAGGAATTGGTCCCTTGTGCATTGGGCATTAGATACAGGGATCCAATACTTCTTGTTTGTCTTGTTGTTGAAGTCCCAGAAGGGAAGTGGGACAGCCAAAGGACTATCGAGCAGAGAAGGGGCACACTTCTTGGGGTGGGATAGGAATGTGGGGAATGAGGGACCGTATGCTTGTTGCAATAGTCAACAACTTGGACCAAGTCTTTTGTTGAATATTATACCATATCCTAGCAATAGGAACCCTTTTTCCTATGGATTTTAAGCCCAACTCATTGGTGACCTGGCACTAAAAGATTATGAGTGACAGAGTCTATGGTTGGGAGGAACATATGAGTCATGCAAATAGTTGGTGACGTTTTATAAGAGATAAGTGTCCTTCACAAACTTGTTTAATTATTGTGTGCTCTAATGTTATATTTTAAATGAGTTTATCTTTTATACGAGTTTTCATTTGCATATGGTGGTTAACTATGTGCAATGTTACTACCTTATATATATAGGTTTCTTATCCTTGTATGTTGCGACATATGTGGGCATGATAGCTATAAGTGTTTCTTGTTAGATGGATGTATGAGGAATCTTTGTATATTGTTTCACATGAGAAGTATGACAACTATTAAGTATTCACGTAAGTTAAACTATGTGGTATGATTAGAATATACCAAGGCATGGTATAAATCGCCGAGTGCGTAGTGAAGCAGTATGCATGCACAAAGTAATAATATTTGCGTGAAACATTAGATTGATTTTGTGCGTAGTAGTATTTTGTGTCCAGAGCATTGCACACTCAAAATTATATATATATGTGTGTTTTAAAGGGATAAAGCATGTAGTAGATTTGTGACATTTATTCCACTGCTAAAATGGTATTAAAAGAAGTGTACTCATAGAGCGAGATTGAACACAAGTCTGGACGTAGTACCTTAAGGTTGTGCACAATAATCTGACCTACTTGTAACAAGGAGCGTTATAAGTAGTATCCATGCACTAGAAATTTTGAAGTAGCATTGTACAGTAGTGAGCTTGGGATGCTATAAAGAATATCCTAGAAGATGAAATTGAGATTGTCTGGCGTGGCTCATCTTGGAAGGTTGGGGATGTTACATTATGGTATTAGAGAAATTGGTTCAACACTGGACTTGTGTGGGCCAGATATCAATATGAAATATAAATGTGTGTTAAGTAATTGTGTTGTGCAGTGCAGAGTTTATTTTGCATGGAAAACCACTGATGCACGGAACAAAGTTGTGATGCGCACAAAAAAATAATGCACATGTGTGCACACTAGAGTTTGGATGTTAAAAATCATCCAAGGGAAAAGAAAATAAGGGATTCTAACAAATTGTGCATAAATTTCATAAAATTATCGCATTAATTAGTCTAACAAATTTTGTTGACTGCACTTTTTGCAGAATTAATAGAAATTGGTTCAAGACGGGATCAACACAGAGATTAAAAGCATGGAAGGTATGTAGAGAACCGATATTCAGGATGAATAAATGGAAATGTTGTACATTGGTATGGGTGTTGAAGGTACATAATCCAATGGACATAGGGAAGGCTTAGAAGAGAGCATGAACTTGGTAAAGACCATAAAAATTTTGCAAAAAGATGTCCAAAGTTATAAAGCTGATAACGACGGTATAATGAAAGCCAAGGAGGAACAAGAAGGATTCAACATCAAGTTGCTACAAATCTTGGGCAGAATTGAGAAAAATATGGATAAGGAGACAAAGACAAGTAGGTCAGGAAGACATATATCTCATGATGAAGGAAGAAAAAAAAAGTGTTGACAAGCATCTCCATCACTCTCCAAGATATTCAACTGGGAGAGTGTGTAGTAGTTTGAGTCAATCTCATGTCAAAAAGCATAAGAGAAGGACTAGGGTGGATGAGCTACAGGGGGAAATGAATAATATCAAACCTCCTACTTTTGATGGTGAGCATAAGAGGGATGAGGATGCATAGACTTAGTTTTTGGGTATGAGGAAATACTTCAAGCTGCATAATTACTCCTCGCAGGCAGAAGGGTGAATTTTCATTTATCATCTCAAGGGGAAATCATCAATGTGGTGGGATCAGTATGTGCAAGTGTAGCACATTAATGAGAATAATTTTACTTGGAGGGAATTCAAGCGATATTTTGAAAATAAATATTTAACCAAGCACTACTATGATAGGAAAATGAAGGATTTATTTGAACTCAAGCTTGGGAGCATGACCATAGATGAGTACGAAAGGAGATCTTTAGAGATACTGAAATATGTTCCTTTTATCAAGGATGAACAAGTGAATATTCAAAGGTACCTAAGTGGGTTTCCATCATTTATTGACGATAAGATACAATATGACAATCCCAAGAAATTGGAATAAACTATAAGGAGATACAAATGTCTCTATGATCAACAAAGGGGAATATTGACTTTCCAAAAGGCTTGAGAAGACAAGATGAAAAGTAAGGTGGAATAGAATAATAAGGGGACTAGGCCCCCATTTTTCAGAAATACTACGCAAGGACAACCAATGTCCAAGGAGCCTAGAACAACTAAGGCAATGGAAACCAGGCCAAGGAAGTAGCCAATGAAGTGTTTGGGTTGTGATTTAAATCATATGTTTAGATATTTCCCTCAAAGAGGTGAAAAATTGAGGACTATGCATAGTGTACTAAAAGTTGTGACAGTTGAAGACATGGGTAGAAGTGTACCTAGAATTTACACATCCCTGAACAACAAGAAAATTGAGTTTCAGTCACACATGATCGAGGTGAAAGGTAAGATCAATGATCAACCCATTTCTATTTTAATTGACTCAAGAGCTGGTCATAGTTATCTAGATCCGAAATTGGTGGAAAGATTCCATTTGTCGAGAAGCGAACTTGGAAAACCTTGGTTGGTGCAGTTAACTATAGGGGAAAAAAGGAAAATTAATGAGATGGTCAAGGTATGTCCAATGGAAATGAATGGACTGTGCACAAAATTTTATTTGAATAGCATACCTTTGGGCTTGTATGATTTCATCACTGGCATGGATTGGCTGGACTAGCATCATGTTGTTCTAGACTATTATAATAAGGCATTTACTTTCCTGGATGAGCAAGGAAATTTGAGAACTATTCAAGGCATTCCAAGAGTTGTGACTATCAGAGAAATTTCAGCCTTTCAATTGAAGAAAAGCTACAGGAAAGGATGTCAAGTATTTGTAGCGCACATGGAGGAGGCACCCATGGATAAAGTGCCAAGTGTTGAAGACTACACAGTACTAAGGGAATTTGAGGATGTCTTTAAAGAGATATTGGGGTTTCCACTGAAAAGAGATATCGACTTCTCTATAAATATGATGTAGGGAGAGACTCATGTATCCAATACTCCTTATAGGATGAGTACGGAAAAATTAAAGGAGTTGGATATGAAACTTGAAGAGATTCTAAAGAAGGGGTATATATGCCTAAGTGTGTCTTCTTGGGGTGCACTAGTTTTATTTGTGAAAAAGAAGGATGGTATGCTGAGACTCTACATTGAATTCAGGAAGTTGGATAAGGTAAATGTGAAGAAAAATTATCCTTTGCCAAGGATAGATGACATGTTTGATCAAGTAAGGGGCGCAAGAATATTTTCCAAGATTGATCTCAGATCTGGATATCACCAAGTGAGAATAAAAGAGGAAGACATCAACAATAATTCCTTCAGAACAAGGTATGGTCATTACACATTTATAGTGGTGACATTTGGGTTGTAAAATGCACCAAATGTCTTCATGTGTTTAATGAATGGAGCTTTCAAAAGTTATTTAGATAAGTTTGTCATTGTATTTTTTCATGACATACTTATTTACTCAAAGTTTGAAGAAGAGCATGAGCATCACTTGAGGATGGTGTTGCATTTATTGAGGGAGAAACAACTTTATGAAAAGTTGAGCAAGTGTTCATTTTACTAGAGGAAGATTAATTACTTGGGTCATATCATTTCAAAGGAAGGAATAGTTGTGGACCCATCAAAGATAAAAGACATTGAGGAATGGCCAACACCAAGAAATGTCATAGAAGTGAGATATTTCATGGGACTGGTAGGGTACTACAGAAGGTTTATTGAAGACTTCTCATAGATTTTTCATCCAATAATATCCTTGCAAAAGAAAGGTGTGTGATTTGAATGGACTCCATATTGTGAAAGGAGTTTCAAACACTTGAATAGTTTGTTAACAAGTGCACCAATTTGGAGAATTGTTGATCCTGATGTAAACTTCATTGTGTGGATGGATGCATGCAAGGAAGCAATCTGTCGAGTCTTGAATCAGAATGGACATGTGGTATGCTACAAGTCAAGGAAGTTGAAAGAGAATGAAAGGCTCTATGCTACTCATGATTTATAATTGGAAGCTTTAGTGAATTCCTTGAAGATGTGGCAACATTATCTCATGGGTAAAATATTTGAGATGAGAACAAACCATTGTGGTCTGAAATATTTGTTTGGACAACGAAGTTCAAATTCCAAACAAAGCAGGTAGTTAGAGTTCTTCAGTGAGTATGAATTCAACATAAACCATATCAAAGGAAAAGAGAACAAGGTGGTTGACGCACTCAGTAGGAGGGTGCATAAGATGCATGCTACAACCATTAGCGTGTATAGATTGGATTTGTGCGAAACATTTTTAGAATTTTCCAAATTAGATATGCACTATGTGGACATAAAGGTGACTTTACAACAAGGTATGTCGCAACAGAATTTGGAAGGTTATGAGTTGAGAGAGGATGGAATTATCATTTATATACATAGATTTTCTGTGTTGAATGATCAGGAGTTGAGGGACCTGATATTGTCAAAGATGCACAAGGTTCCTTATGTTGGACACCTAGGTTACCAGAAGACAATTGTCACAGTCAAGAATCAATACTGTTGGGCAAGTATGAAAAAGAAAGTTGTTGATTTTATTGTTAGATGTCTCGAATGTCATATGGTCAAGAATGAGCACAGACAACCAGGTCATTTTATACAACCTTTTCCCATTCCTAAGTGGAAGTGGGAAGTTATAACGATGGATTTTATAACTAAGTTACCTAGGACTTCCAAGAAACATGATTCTATTATGGTGGTGGTGGACAAGCTTACTAAATCTTCCCATTTTATTCCAATGAAGTCAACACACAAGGAAACTGACATTGTTGAGATATACATGCAAGAAATTGCTAAATTGCAAGGTGTGCCTAAGGAAATTATGTCTGGTGGAGATCCCAAGTTCACTTCGAATTTTTGGAAGGGATTATTCAAAGGAATTGGGACAAGCCTGAACTTTAGCACAACATATCACCCATAATCAGATGGACAAACAGAGAGGTAAACCAGGTAATAGAATATATGTTAAGGATGTATGTGATGCATAAGCCATCAAAATGGGAAGACTACTTGCACTTGGTAGATTTTTCTTACAACAATGGACATCAAGCATCTTTAAAGATGAGTCCATTTGAAACACTGTATGGTATAAGGTGCAACACACCTATGAGTTGGAATTACCCAACAGACCACGCTGTGTTTGGGCCAGATCTGCTCTGGGAAATGGAAGAGCAGATGGTAAAAATAAAGAAAAAATTAAAATCTTCCCAAGATAGATAGAAAAGTTGTGAAAATAAAAGCTGAAATTTTAGAGAATTTAAAGTGGTTGACCATGTGTTCCTAAAAGTGAAAGCAAGACGAAGTTCCCTAAAGTTGAGGAATTTCTCTAAGCTAGCAACATGATATTATGGGCCATTCAAAATCCTAGAGATGATTGGTCCTATTGCATATATGATGGCTCTACCAACACCTTTGATTATTCATAATGTATTCCATATTTATTTACTTAAAAAGTATGTACCCGATGCTAATCATGTCATTGATTGGAATGTAATTTAAGTGGAGCAAGAGGATGACTTCTGAGTTCAGCCGGTGTGCATATTAGATTGGAAATTCAAGATGCTCTAGAATCATGCAGTAGAACTGGTAAAGGTCCAGTGGACCTGTTACGATCTTGAGGATGCAACTTGGAAACATGAGGATGCTATGTAGGCAGAGTATCCACATCTCTTTGAAGACTTTTGAAAGTTTTGAGTATACATGTGTATGTAATGCACTAAGGACAATGCATAAATAAAGGGGAGGGGAATGTAATAACCCTAGGCTGAACCCCAAATGTGAATGTATATATATATATATAAGCTCATGAGTTGTTGGTATTAAGTCGTGGATTCAGTTTTGTATGCACATTCCATAGTTTGGTGATTGCATGAAGATTATGCATCAAAGAAAGAAAGCACACATTTTATAGTGTAGCAGACACTTGTGTAAGTGTGTGAGGATGGAGCACCAAAAAAAGAATGTGCACATCGAATATTCTTGCGCACATCATATTAAGCGTACAGTTTTGAGGCCATAGAGTCTTTGTATATATGCTTGTATTTTAAGGCTGGTGAGCTCGGATGAAAAATACGAGTGCACCTGTATTGTAAATGTAATCACCCTCAATATTTTTAATATAATCATATCATTGTGTGCAGAATCAACTTAGACAAAAAAGAGACGGGCGCTAAACTCCATAGAAAAAGGAAAAAGGGGAAGCTTAAGTCAAGGGAATATTTTATTAATATTTCCAAAAGTTTAATTTATGGATATGTATTTATCCTAAGTTCTTGAGGGCAGGGAATGAGTCACTAAGTTGATAAAGCTACTTTTGAAGGTGACAAGTGTCGATTTGAAGACATGTAATATATATTGTTGACCTTAGTGTAATTGGGGGGGAATCATTCATTCATTCTAGAATTATCACTCATTCAAAGAATCGTCCAGATGGATTTCCTCTGCGAAGGAATACATATTTTGTTGTAACTTATTGTCATTTCTTAACCATGTCGAAGAGGTGAGTTGTTAGGCCCATGAGCACCCTCTCCAAGTCAGAGTTATTTGGGAATTGTTTCCTAGAGCATTGGAAATTATATATAGGGCTTTGAGACTTCTTGTCCAACCTATTGTTGAAGCCCCAGAAGGGAAGAGGGGCAACTGAAGGATCGTCAAGTAGAGAAGGGGCACACTTCCTGGGGTGGGTGATCCAAAATGGATCCAGGAACCAAAATGGGTCTAGGAAGGCCTAAAAATCAAAGTTCTTGTAATCATACGAAACCAATGCCATTGCGTCCGTCTCACCGCGCTGAGTTTGTCCATATAATCTTTTCCTCAAACAGACACCGTATGTGAAAGATATTGCATTTTGACCGAAATCCAAAATAGGCAAAAAGTCAACTTGGTCAAAGTTAATGTTGATGTCAGCAGGTATGATAGGTGACGTTAGCATGCATTAGGATGTTGTCAGTGCGACATCATGATGATGGCATCATGCTAACCTGGTGTCACAAGGGGGAGACATGTGTCACCAAGAGGAGACATGTGTAACTCATTTTCGTCAGTTACGGGATGAGTTGGCACTGTACAGATTTGACACATGTCACTGTACGAATGACACATGGAAATCCGTATAGTGACATGGCCCAATGACGAGATTACACATGGAAGTACAGATTGTAATGCCCCATATTTGGCCTTAGACAGTTAGGAAATTGTTGTTTACTCACGTTAGTAATTCAATGCTTAATATTTGATTAGATTTAGTTCAACTAAGTTAGACATTTGATATGAATACATATGGACATGTTTATCTATTACATGATATTATTCTTACCATTATATGCTCATAACAATGATGGTTCTCTGATTTTTTAAGCATGAAAGTCAAAACAGAGAATTTTGGTACATGGATACTAGTTCAGGTTATCTTTTGGATGTATAATAGATGCAAGGAATGGTAAAAATAAACATGCATTTCTTAATTGAACGCCAATATAGATATGGATTCTTATATGATATTATGATAATATGGATGGATATGAGTTATTGGTAAACTAACCTATAGGTTGATGAGCTATGTGATAGCTAAATGACTATAGTGTTGAGGTAACTTGGATGTCGTAAACATAAAGAAGATAGTGTATGCTATAAGTTGTTCTTATTATTTAATTTATGATTCAAAATATTGCTATGATCTGTGGTAAGT
>SNQJ01S0234441.1:0-13967 GCA_010110895.2 Picea sitchensis
GAGTTATTAATATGCAATGCAATTACAACTCAATAAAAGTTTAGAAGCCTCGTTGGTGAATTATCTAGAAATAGATTGAGAGGAAGTTATGAGGCTTCAACACAAAGACATGGTGGGACTACAGAGGGCTTCCGAGCCTACATGAAGACTACGGCATAGGTGTCAAAAATGCTAGTGAGATACTAACTAGGAAACCCATGGAGAGGTAATCTCTACCATCCATAAGCAACACCTTTAAAGAAACTTGAAGGTAAGATGTCGTAAAATAATGGGGTGGATCCTTTGGTAGATATGTGAATGATACAGACAAATGCATTGTGTAAGCAGAATGGAAGCTACCTATATTCTAGTAAAGAACAAAATATATGTTGAAGAATCCGAAGAGGTGTTGACATAAATATCAACATGTGTTAGGGGGAGTCTTGTAGGTAATGGCCAGAAAAATATTGAGAAGAAGATATGCATCTTCAATGCAAAGTCATGGTGGGACTAAACATGACCCCCAAGCCTAATAGAAAACGTGTAGCATGGGCGCCAAAATGAAAAGGGGGTCTAAGTTGGGAACCCATGGAATATAGGATCTACCACATGAATTACAACACTTCTAAACAACAAAGAAGGTTCTATGTCACAACTCAGTGGGGTCGATCCTAAGGCAAAATGAAATAGGAAACAGATAATGAAAAAATGCATGAAGGGGAAAATCTAAACTATATGCTAGTTTCGAGATCATTACCTATCAGAACTGATCAACATAGAACGAAAAGGTACCAAAGAAAATTTCTCCAAATTCCTATATATAAGACCAAAAACACTCACCCAGAAGTTAATAAGTCCAATATAGAAACCTATGATAAAATCATGTTCTATGGGATATAGAACTTGAAAACAAGAATCCATAAAAGTACAATATGTATAGATGACTTCACAGCCTTTCATATTATGCATAGTAGTGCTCCAGGTAGAGCCCATTTCTAGGATCAAGCCAAGGGATTCTTTGGTAACCAACCTGTAAAGTTTCCAATTCACAAAGAGGTCGAGGATCCATAATCACATCTTCAAGGATATCCTCATCTGAAGGAAACTCAACATCCATGAAACTGGGGCTCGACAACACATAAATACCAAGGCTCAATGTCTCACAAACAGTAATATCAGACTCAAGAGAAAACACAAGATCATGATGCCCAAAAGGGGAAATCAAGAGCTCACCTGCCCCCATTGGATAAAACATATGATCAATTGTAGAGACCTTGTCTCGAGAAGGTGAACATAACTGCAAATATCCTTTCTCAAAAGAAATTGAACACCGAGGACAAGATTCCACATAATTCACCCATGACGGGGAAAATTATACTCAAACATTAAGAACACACAAATGGGAAGCCTGAGCTAAAGTTGAACTAGCATGGTGATTATCATATGAAATGTGATCAATAGTGACAATGCTTCCATTGTGAGGGAAATGCATCACACGAAAGAGAGTAGACACCACATCCTTTATAGCATAAACATAATCATGCCCAAGAAGCATATTAAAGCCTAAAGGGCCTGGCACCACTAATAGATCGAATAGAATAGTCTTTCCACTTAACGTGATAGGAAACTGAGGAAGAATCCCTAGACATTCACTAGGGTTTTTGTTGAAAGCCAACATCTCCCTAGTAGTGGACACAATCTTGGGAGAACCCAAATCTTGCCAAGCTGAGGAGGAGAAATTGCTTGTATATGAGCCTTCATCTACAATACATCAATGAACGCCTTTCAACATAGATTCAACCAAAACTGTTATTTGGAAAGGTGAAGAAGAAGGATGGAGAGGTTCTATAAGATCATTCCAATCAAAGGAAACCATCCTAGGACTTGGAGGGAGCGTACTCGAAGATAGTGGAATTCCCTCTTGTTCAGAAGGTACTAAACTGGAAACACTAAAGACATAGTCAAAAGATGCATCACTCCCCAAAATAATAGTGGGATCAGCCGAAGATTGCATCGGTGAGATCACTCCCTTAGACTCATCACTCTTCGAGAGAAGAGTGGGATCAACCAAATATTGCATCGACGCAACCACTTCCTCAACCACCAGTTGAATAGGATGTGATGCAACATGGTCAAGAGACACATCACCCCCAAAATGAGATTGGTATTGGTCGAATATGGGATCAAAATGATCACTTAATCAACCAATGATTGATTATATTATTGAGAATCTGAAGATGACACAGAACTAGAAGGGCCTTCAGACAAGGACCACGCTCTATGTACCATGGCAATAACAGGGCACAAATGGGTAAGGTGAACTCCTTCGCAAATATTACAAGTGAACTTGGGCTTATGTCCTATACATATCAGATTCTCAACCATATCAATGACCCCAACATGACTTGTAGCGGCTGGTGGGTTTCCCCCAGCATGACTTTCAGTGACTAGATGTCGATCTCCAACATGACTTGCAGAGGTTGGTGACGTATGTCCAGTATTACTAGCAATGACTAGACTTTATCTCCCAGCATGACTCGCATAGGTTGGTTTCTTGTCCTCAACATGACTCATAGAAGTTGTTGACCCATATCCAACATGACTCACAGAGGTTGGTGAAATATCTCCAACATGAATCATAGAGGTTGTCGACCTATCTCCAACATGACTCACAGAGGTTGGTGAACTATCTCCAACATGACTCACAGAGGTTGGTGAACTAATTCCAGTTTGATTCGCAGTGACTGGACTTGTGCTTCTAGCATTGCTCGCAGTGGCTAGTTTCTTTCCCCCAACATGAGTAGCAGAGGATGGTGACAGGTATCGAAAATGACTAGCAGAGGTTGGTGATTTTTTCTTCTTACTCTTCCACTTCCTATTCCTTTTATACATATGTTTACTAGTAGAAAGACTTTCACTAGAAGAGAGGGAATGAGAAGGAGTAACATTCACAGATGTAGAAGGTGAAGGATAAAAATATGTACGATACCCCTGACATAAGGTTCTTATATGATAAGAATCAAGAGAATTTGGGACATTCGAAGTGGTACATAACCAAACCAATAGTCCTAGATTCACCCTAGGAATGTTCAAAGTGGCCATCAAGGGGGCATCAATGTTTCCAAAGAAATAAAAAGCACAAGAATCCCCTTGGGAAGGGGTTCCTTGGTCGGTATCCTCAATAACTTTGGCCATATCATTCTTATGCACAGGTTCGTCCCTTTCAGGATTGTTTATGTCCATAAAATTCTCACACAATGACTCTGGTGAACCAATGGTATAAAAACCCATGCCTTCTAGGAGGCAGCTCCACGCTTTCAAGAGAAAGATTATAGGTCCTTTCCAACCAGCAAAGCAGTTGGTCAACCACCCTAAATTAACAATCCAAAAGCGATGATACTAAAACAACCTAAGGCCATCTATACAAAGAAACACTCCACTAAAATTTCCTAAGAGAAACATTGCAAGCAAACAAATTTTCCAAATCTTCAGCCCAGGTGGATGAGGTCATGAGTCCAAAGAAATGAAAAGGTGGAAAGGGACCTTCCATATGAAGGCACGGGTTTATTCAGTCATGTGAATCAATTAACGAAGGAGTGAGAATCAATTATCCTGACCTCCATTGACCAGCCTTATCCGGTGCAAGTACCCACGCTTCGCGAGGCACCCTATGGTAGTACTGAAAAGTGTGATAGGAAATATGCCTCAGGTACCACAATAAACCCCCGTAGTCACCTCTGATATTCCTAAGAAGAGAAACTATGGTTATTGAATCATAGTCAGCGTTCGGGGGGATATTCGACACTCGGGATCTAACGTATGGGTAGGGTAACAAAGCCTGAATCTTTTCCAGAGGAACATCTACAAAAGGCCAGTGTCACTTCAGAAAATTTCAATCTAGGTCAGAGGCTCCGAAGGAATGACACCAAGAGGGCTAGTATCACTTCAATAAACTTTAACCATGTTCAAAATTTGCATATCATTAACACCAAATGAGTCATTATCACTACAGAAAAAATCCCCAATATATGATCTCTTCACTATGCTCGGTTAAGCTTTGGAGGGGAATCTCCTTGGCTCTCCCTTATGCGACCTCGTGCTTAGCTCCCGTTTTAGAGGATTTTCCTGGACACACTTATACAAAAGTTGGATTTGAGACTCTCCCTAGCTCCAAATCCTATGTTTGTTTTCTAGCCTTGGATAAATTAACTCTCCAACCTAAACGAAGGCCCTAACCCTAAACTTGTCTATAAACCCTAGAAACAAAGTCTAGTACATTTTAAGTTTAGCGTTCATTTTAGCGGTTGTTTTATTCAAAGGGTATGGAGTGAAACTGATGTTTTTTGAGACTCTTGCAAAAAATGAAACTTATAAGAACACTCGAAAATAAAACTTTACACTAATTCTTCACTGAAAAAGAGTTTCAAAAAATAAAATGCATGAACAATCCTTCAAACCTTGAAATGAAATTTTTTATATGCTACTATATTTTTCTTTTTCAAATAAAAACGCAAACAATGAAAACAAAGAATGATACCTAACTAGCCTAAAGACTGAGTGCTAGTAAGCAGATTCTTTTCTTGAAAATTTCAAAGACAAGAGAACTAGAGAAGAATGACCAAAAAACTAGTTTTATCTTTTCTTTTACAAAAAGAATTGAAATGCAAATGAGATGAAATTTTTCTTTTTCCTTTTATGAACACATGGAATAAGGTAAAGAGAAAGAAAGTGAATAGTCAAGAATCACTGAAACACAACAATCAAACCAGAAACTCATCCCAACTACACATGACTAACCTTTCAATCAATCAAAAGTCCAACCTAACCAAAATAGAGATATTTCAGATGATTTGAGAGTTTTCAGAGACTCAATACATCAAACAAAGGCAAAATCCAACCCAACATGCTCAGAATGTACAGAAAAACCAAACTAGAGCCCCTAAAATTGAGAGAAAGGCTAAAAATCCAAAATCTTACATAGATCTGCGAGTGTGTACAGTAGGACTCACATATATCCACGAGTCATACAAAGGAAAATCATAGATATCCATGACTCATAAAAGGACAAAGCGTGGATGAACCAGTAAAATTTGAAAAATAGAAGAGCCAATCCAGAAGGAGGCTTCTAGAAACTTTGGACAAAGTTTCTAGATGGAAAATGCTTTGAAAAGAATCTCTAGAAAATAGGAAAAGGTATAGGAAATCAAATACAACACAAGACACCCTAAGACTGACCAAAACTAGGAGAAATGTTCCCCAGTATGGTCACCAATTCTTTTATAGGATTTTTTCCCTGTTTCCTTGGGTCATGTCACAACAGAGCAAGACCATATATAAAAGACAAAAATATACCCTCACATACAACAATTCTATGAGAAAAACAACTACTTTGATAAGTGAAAGAGGGAAAGAGAGATAAGGAGAAGCCTCACACCTTGTATCCTACGTCTGATGTAGATCCTCTCTCTCCACCTTCGATGTTTCTCCTGATATCCACTGGTAGAAACCCGCAACAGAAAACCAATTATATGTTGTAACAAGATAGTTATAGATTCAAAACAAACATTTAATATGCAAATATTCAAGTATACGAAAGAAACTAGCATATATCAACATATTTAAATTATTTTACACATGTATGGAGGAAAGAGAAACTATTTTATTGAAAACGGTAAAAATGAATGGTTACAACCTGAATCGAACCGTCAGCACTGCCTCGAAGCCAACCACCCAGGTTCCTCCAATGGTCCTTCAAGCACCAACTGAGCAAGATTTTCCTTCCTCGGATGACTGAATAGGGATAGGAACACACCCTATAGTCACATAGGAGAGAGAAATGAGTATTATAAAGAAAGTTCCAGAATAAAGGGGATGTTACCCAGAGGATAGGGGAGATAGGGAAGCTTGCAAATTCTTCATCATAAGTTTGCACCTTGGTTTTCCTCCTCATCCATGCCCCCAAAGGTGCCTTATCAAGGGGTTGAGGTGGTTGAATTTCATTGTGCACGGGCTCAGGGGAGGTTAGCAACGATCCCAATCGAAAACCTTTCCCCCGAAAAAGTGGAATTATTTTATTTTTCACATTTTTTTAGGGCATCCATGAGTTTCACACTAGAAACACAGACATCCTCGGTTTGCAAACTAGTAACCCATGGATGGCAACAAAAATGTTGTTTTTTAGATGATTTGATGCAGGAGGATGGGATTTACATTTTCAATCTAGGGAAAATGACTTAGCCATCCGAAAAATGAAATGATGTGGAAAATTGTGTTATAAAAATTGGGTACTCTTATCGAACTTTTCCTCAAATTGACTTTGGCGACTGTGTACAAACATTTATCTCATAAGAGAACAACTATTTGGGTAAGTAATGAATAGTACCTTGCAAACTTTTGGTAGTAGGGGTACCCACTAAAACTCAAAATCTTTAGTGGGTTTTTATGTGTCTCATAAAACACATATAATAGGTTGTTCTCCCATGTGGATCCAAGGAATTTGTTTCAACAAACTGTAAAAAAGGGAAAATAAAACATTGGGGAAGATTTTTCCTCATATGAGATCCCTTCACTACTTGAGCATATATTTTATGGGACTTCCTCTGCAAGAGAGGTGACCAATTATCATTTTTATATTCTTCTCGAGGTTGCATATGGAAGGAGGTCGTTGAGTCTAATCGATGTTCAAAATAGATACATGAGACATGCTTTGCATATTATGAATGGTGACACGACACCCCCTTGTTACAACACTATTATTTATGCATGCTTCATCGAGGCATAGTTCTCAAAGCACCCACTCCACGATTTTTATTGTTTTTCCTCATGATTAGGAGATCATGCTATTCATATCCTCTCTACAAGGTAACCTTCAAGAATGAATTTTGTTAAAATACTCAATTGGAAGCTTCTGACATTGAACATAGAAAAATCTTTGTTGGATATTCAGAGGAGAAGCCCCTTTATTGGGAGAATAGGAAAATTTGTTCATTTATTGCATATTGAAGGCCATTATTTGATGTAAAGAATTGAAATGATGTACTTTTCATCCTTGATTGGTTCTTCGATTGAAGTGGACCCAGAGATGTATCCCATATGGATGAAATATGTTAACAATTTTTTGAGTATTTCTTGTGTTTTTAGTTCTTGTTTTAAATTTCAGTCCGTGAATGTTGAATTTGAATTAATTAAGACAATTTATTTAAACAAAATTATGGAAAATTGAGAAAGAATTTGAATTAGTATAACAAATCATTTAGCATTAATTTTGGATCATGAGTTCACCTACCACCTCCTTCTTTAAGATGTTTTGTGAGGCCTCGAAATCCACAAAACAATTTCACTATTCTTCCATTCATAATCAAATCCACATAAAAAAATGATTTAGGCTTCATCCTTGGTTTCCAGCTAAGGCATCTATTCTTTACAAAGGATCCTCTAAGGAGGGATTCCCCCATCCTTCTACCATAGAAGCCAACTATGGACAGCTTGTTAAAGGAATTGAACTAAAACAAGAAGAAACCAAATATACCTTTGCCTAAAGTGGTCTGCCAATGGGTACCATACAGTGTCATCTTTAGAAGGTCGATGGGGGAACATCCAGGCTCAAATCATCTTGAACCCAACATTATCTGAAGCATGTCCTCCATGGTTGTTGCATACAAATTCACTCCACTAGTATACACTCTAAGGCACAGTGGGATATTTGTCCAAACTACTCATGGACCAATCATGACCTACAATAATACTTTTGCACTATCTTCATCCACCTTCTTCTGACCTCCAATGTCTTCTAACACTATTCTACAAAATTGTTGGAAGAAAGGTTGTTCCAACACTTATGATGCTAGATGTTTCCTCCATGAATGACTCACCTTACCAAGCAACATCTTTTCTAAGAATGATCAAAATTTTGTTTCGAATAGGCCAGACCACTCTTCCAACTGACTACTTCCTTCTCAAATGTGGTAAAGAGCATCCAAAAAAAAATTGAAACCAACTTCTTGCAAAAAACATTCTTCGATATCACCTGTCATGGACCTAAGGGTCTTTCTCAAAAAATTTATTTTCATCATCCCTAGTCATACTTCAAGTGGAATTTTACCTTAGCCTCAGAGGCTTAACCAACCTATGCCTACTACAACCAAACTATTATACTTCACTTAAGGTCTTTTCCATAACTACACCTTAAGCTACAATTTTTTATATATGCAACCAAAGTCAACACAACCAAGTTCTTCTAAAAACAGGCACATGCCCAACTGTGGGATTAAAGTATCCCAACAATACTTTAACAAACAATGAATACTTTAACACACAATGAATATTCAATAACACTTAGCTAAAAAATACATTTCAAGGAACAAAAATATGTATTCAAGTAAAGAGACTACAACACATATGTATGGGTGGGACCCAAGGTGGATGCCTTAATTTTATTAGTATGAAGAATGTTACAAAAATATGACAAGGGATTTCAACCAAATTGCACGCAACTCTTTTACAGAAAGGAAGATATCTAAAACAAAAATACCTATATCCACAATACTTATCTATCCAACTGCTAAAGAATTTGTGGGTCTTCCTTCTATAGATCATGTGATCTATAAACGAGGGACTTATAACCCACTCACTTTATTGATGCAGGAGCATCTCGCAATCAATTTTGAGATTGACCAAGGGTCACAAAATTTACTAAGGGATTTGGTTCCCTAATGTTTTATTTTTCATTTGTAATAGTTGTACAAGATATCTCTAGAAGATTTTATTTTTTATTAGTTGATAAGTGTCAATTTGTTACTAAAATTTAGGAAAAGATTCCTAGAATTGGAGTTTGGTTGAGATAGCTCGGGATGTGTTGGTTGTGGGTTGCCCAAGAGCTCTAATATTTATTGGTTATTTTGTATTGAACATAGGTTAGCAAGTGTTATTGTGTGAAAAAGTGTGAGTGTGCAGAGTTCCAAGATACCTAGAAGGAATTGAGCCTTCCTATTGTAATCTTATTCCTTCAGATGTCTTAATGAAAATCATTATTCATGGAATCGTGTTTTTCCAACATATTTGGTTTTAAAATATGTGTATAATTTGTTTGGGTAGAGCGACGAGATATTGTGTTTGTAGGTGATCATGTGGGAATCCTTGCTATGTATTTGGAAGTAGATCGAGGTCGTAGAGGTAAATAATCGACCATAGATGCGTTTTGGGGGTGATCCAATCGAGTTAAGAGCATGTGGAAATCATTCCACAATGTAAATCGAACAGATGGCACAGATATTATTTGGGTGATTCTCTCCTAGAATCAACGACCATGATTAGATCGTTGGGAACATCATATCATTACCCCAACACCTCTGAAAGAGTTGTGTCAATGAAAAACCATTGTCGACGATAAATTCATAGTTGAAATGGAGAGTTGATGACAATTCTAGTATTATCAACGATAGGTGATCACCAATGATAGTTGATCACCAATGATGTCATTTTGGTAACTGTGTTGAAAAATTTGTTGATGGCAATGAGTTGGGAAAGCTAGATCAATTGACGGCAAGGATTAGACCTTGATCAGTGATCCATAATAGTTTGGGTGGACCCATGTCGTCGGGTGTAATAGATCATTGAAGAACTAAGCATTGTGCAATTGCTTTCGGGTGAAAGTGTTGATGATGATACGTCTATCGTCATATTGGAACTATTGAGTTTTGTAATATCTCCACGATGGTAAGTGTAGATGATGATATGTCTATCTCCAGGTCGAAACAATCAAGAATTAGATTTCTCCCTTTCGAGGAAACAACAAATATGACGACGTGGGATAAAGTCTTGGAACCAAAGAGAGAAGAGGGTGTTCGAAGTAACTGTTTCATTGGTGCACATAACAGAGTGATTTGGAATTCTGTTAGAGAAAGGATCTGAGGTCAACTGAAGAGTTCAAGGAAACCTGAGTTTGAGTTGTGAATGAGATTATTCAAGAACCCTACAGAAAGAAGAAATTTGGACCTAGTAGGTCTGCATCATTTTTTGTATCAAATCACATTGTTGGTGAAGAGAGTTATGATCAAGTCAGAAAAATAATCTAAGGAACCATCCCAGAGGAAGAGTTTATTTAGGACTGTATGAAAGTCAAGAGGAAATTTTTGCAAGGTTTTCATTGACAATGGTAGCACAGACAATTTGGTTTCCATTGATATGGTAGAGAAGTTGGGATTAAAGAGGATAGTGCATCCCACTCCCTACAAAGTGTCATGGTTGCAGAATGGACATCATATTTTGGTGAATGAACAGTGTAATGTGGAAATTCATATTGGTAGCTACAAGGATGAGGTATTATGTGATATAATTCCCATGGATTTCTACCATATTTTGTTGGGAAGACCATGGCAGTACGACATAAAATTCATTCATAATGGTAGGAGGAACACATATTCTCTTGAAACCGATGAACACATGCATGTATTGTTGCCTTTTCAGGATGAAGGAGTCAAATAAGAAGTTGTTATTGGCGTGTTCCTTATGAGTCTAAAATAAATGCTACAAGAAGTCATGAAAGAAGAGGTACAATTTTCTTTGATTGGAAAGCCCAAGGTAATCCTTACAAGTACAAATTTGGATGATTTCCCTGTAGACATTAAGACTATGTTAGATGAATTTGCTGATATTATAGTTGATTATTTTCCAAATGCATTACCTCCTATAAGGAGCATCAACCATCATATTGACTTAATTCCGGGAGAAATTTTACCTAACAAAGCATCATATATGATGACACCCTAGAAGAATGAAGAGATAAAGAAGTAGGTACAAGAGATTTTGGATAAAGGATTGATAAATGAGAGTTTGAGTCCATGTTTGTTTTCAATAGTACTCAGTCCAGAGAAAGATGGAGGACGACGTATGTGTATTGATTCAAAGGAAATCAATAAAATCACAATAAGGTACAGATTCCCATTACCTCATATTGATGATTGTTGGCACATGGTTGTAATACCCTAGGTTTTATTTCTTCTACCAATAAAACCCTATAGACATCGACCCTTTTGGAATCACCTGCATGCAAGTGAAGTCTCACCTGAGGCATCTATTTGGGGCTGCAGGAACCAATTTTCTGCGGGGATGAGGGGATGGGAGGCTATCATCATATTCATTCCTACTTATCTATCTTGTATGTAGTATTTTGTGTCTCTTTTCCCTTGATTAATTAGTAAGTTTTATTTATGAAGCACCATTGTGACGCAGATTGCAACATAAACTATTCACTGTAACATTCATCATTATTGCGCATCAATTATCTAATAAATATATATAGATCTAGTTATGCATAAATAGAACATACATGAACAATCACATACAAATACATTCACACACATAATTTAACGTGGTTCACCCATTTCTTGGGCTACTTCTACAACAATTGGATTCTTTATTATTCTTCATGCAATCATCTCAGGCATGTGCACTACACTTACAATAGATATATCATGATATCTTTCCCCATCCTAACTAGTGTCTCTGCAAAGCCCTCCCTAAAACTTCAGACATAGACTCTCTCTCTCTCATTCTCATTATATTCTCTTATCCTCCTCTTCGCTCAGCCTATCATCAACTCAACTTTAGCATCCTATTCTTCAACCTCCCATTCACGCAGTAGCCTATTCTGCCCAACCCATTACATTTTTATATATAGAATTTAGGGTTCAAAACCCTACTGGCTTATCCAAAAACCATATGACAACTCATGATGACTCATTACAACTCATGAAAACTTATTGTTCGAGCGTGATTTTCCTACCTTTGCACCTGCATGTTGTTTTTACATTCTCGATTGTCGTTCTTCCTGCTTTTGTGCGTCTATCTGCTTTTACATGCTTAATTGTTGTCCCTCCTACTTTTGCACGCACCCTCAAAACTTAGTTCTTTGAACTACCTACCCAACAGGCCCCCAAAACTCACATGTGGCTCATCTCAAGCCACTTAATCCTGTTGCGTTACACCCCTCTATGCTTCCATGAATTTTTGGAGGGTTTCATTTGCTATCATGACTTCTTTCTTGATTTCTTCTTCTTATTCCAAAATATCCTCTACGATATGCACATTCAGGGTCGTGATTTTCTCCTTGTTGTTGTGTGTTTCTTGCTTTATTGTGCTCTGTGTAGCTTCCAATTCCCCTATTACCCTTAGTTCTTCATCCAGTAGTGGTACTAATCATTGTTGGAGAATCTTTTGTTGTTCCCTTATCTGGTATATTTCAATGTATGACTACCTTCTTACCAGGATGGTCGTCATGCGCTCGTCTAATGGAAGTGTACTTATGTTATCTGAAGCCTTATGTGCCTTTTCCTACACATCCCTTAATCTAGCTTCAACAACCTTCATCTCTGGATTCTCCATCATATGTGTCCAAATCTGTGTTCCTTACTCACATAACTTCACACATTCCCCATCCATTCTATTAATACTTGCTACTAAGGTCATAATGGTTCTTTATCTTTCTGCTTTTTACTCAGGTGGTGTCCCTAGTGTGGTGCATGATTCTAAGTCTTCGATCCTAGTGTGGAAGCCTTTAATGACTTCCCTGATTTTTGATACTTTTTCTTCAAGTGTGGCTTCTACCACCATCGATATTTCTGGAATATCCTTATAGAGTTTCTGGATGGCATGTTATATTTTCTCTCCTTGTTTCTCAACCTCTTCCTTCTCCTGCAATATTATTTCGGCCTTTTCCTCAGCTGAGCTCTTCTCCTGTAAAGTAGTTTTATAATATTTTTGTAGCTATGTCTTCTTCGACGTTACCTTCACCAATTCACTTAATGGTGACTCTACATAGAACCGTATTTCTTGTGTAATACCGATGTGCAAGCCTTGTAGTATTTTTGTAGGCATCCATGAAACGACTAAGTACGAGTGACTTAATCATTGTACATGCTCCTACATCTTAGGCGTGGGGAACTCAATTACATCTGGTGAGATCTTCAACACTTTGCACCATGTTTCCATCTCTAAAAAGTAAGAATTGGTGGCCTATGCTTCCCCAAGAGGGGTTCTTGATGGTCCTTCACCAAATCTGCACTCTGGTGCTATGCTCACTACCTCCAACCATTTTTGCAAGGTTGTAAACTGCTCTTTCACCTTTCTGTTCATCTCTTCCTATAGTTGTGACACTTGTTGAACTGCCTCCTCTATGGTGTCCCTTACTTTATAGTTGATTCAATCGATATCATCATATGTTAAGGTCTAGATAGTATGTGGCCTATGTGATTTCATATTCTTGCATGAAGATGGTATTGGACCCTTACTTTTATCTTTCCTCTTGTGCCATGCTTCTAACATTCTGTCTATCTCTTCTTTAACCTTCTCTTTATACTTTGGATTTAACCTGTAGGGTCTCAGTCTCACTGGATTAGCATCTGGTTTCAAAGGAATCTTCATTTATCCTAACTCACTGGCTATCCCTTTCATTTCTAAGAATGTAGTTGGGAATGGATCATGATACTCATGCAGTAAATATGCAATCTTCTCCACAGTTTCATCATTCCAATAATCGCCTATCTGTGTAAAATTTGGGTTTTCCTTTATCCCAATATTTACCTTTTGTGTCTTTAGTGGTTGTGCATACGCAGCAGATTCAAGCTCTGGACCTTATTCTACGTGTTCCCCCTCGGTTTCAAGTACTTTTATATTCCTTGGATCTTCCTCATCTTGTTCTTTTTTAGCAACATTATGACAGTCCAATAATTCATGAATAGTCATAGAAGCTCTGTGCGCACTACAAATAGGTACTACCTATATCGACCCTTCTTCTAAAAACATATTGTTTCTAATGACCAGTAAAGATGCATCCAAAAATGGAGATTCATGTTCAAAATTAAATTTTACCTTAAACCTTTGAATCAGTTGGTCCAAATTTGTTGTTTCTCTGCACATTTCTAGTTCTAGGTACCAATTCTTAGGAATTGTATCCAATGTATGTATAAAGATGTGCATCCATTCCTTCTTCG
>SNQJ01S0234442.1:2573-13967 GCA_010110895.2 Picea sitchensis
GTTACATGTCCCCTTGTTGAGAAATATTTTTTAGCCATTGAAGAAAAGAGATAGAGCCTAGTCGTTGCTACACTTGTCTTCTTTCTTCTGAGCTAGAGTTGAAGTCTATAAGTTGAAAAGAGGAGACGTCCTAGGCCTAGATTGCCTACACATAGGGTTTCACCTTCTAGGGTTTGAAAGCCTTGTCATTGCAAGACTTTCTCCCTTAGATTTATGCTTTAAGCTAGCTGTTTTTCCAAGACAATTTGGAGAAGGAGGAAAGAGCACGAGGCCTTGCTTAAGCAACACCGAAGTGAGCCTCTTTCCCCTAGGGTTTTGATTCTAGGGCCCTCCCTTTGCAACACCATAGCACCCTACCTTCTAGTCTTTGAGCTATCATCCTTTCGAGATCTTGTGCCCTTATTTTTGACTGCATATACCCTAAGGCACTGATTTGATCTCCAACGTTGGAGCTTTAGTGTACAAAACAACTCTTTAAACCCTAACTAACTAACCCTAACCCTAACTAAGGCTGACGTCATAGTTGGTTATTTTTGACGCATCAAGCTTTTGAATTTTACAAGCAATTGAGTGATGATCTAAGGCATTTTTTGATTGAAGTGTTGATTGAATACATTGATGGCTTTGTCATCTTGATGGTTATTGATGAATTAATGCTCTTTTCATAGATAATTGACTAAATGTTGATTTCATTGATATCTATTGCTTTACATTGCTTAAATTATATCAGATGGTCATATGAAGTGCTAACCTTTTGTATATAGCCTGCATATATATTTTTCTATTGTTGTTTTGTTATGGGCAAATGTTCTCATTTGGGACTATACTTCATTATTGGCTGATTAGCCGAACCTTCTGATTTTGGTGGTAACCTGTGAGGGGAAAAACTTTAACTCTGACCTTATATCTTAGCCTCTTCAAAACCCCATGTTGCCGGGGACGTCTCCCCTGGGCTAACCTCCCTAAATAGAAAGAACCTCCCCATTGTGGTGACATTGGGTGGGGAAGGTTCCTGTTTCGCCAATTTGACCCTTATCCTTTAGCCATTTGACCTAAACTACAAACGGTGTGATAACAACACCAAAAGAGCTCAACCCCGACTACATACAACAGGAATCCAATGATCATATTGTGGACAGATAGATCAAAGGCACTCGGCAACAAAGGATCCATCTTTATCGAGTTGTCAAAGCAGGGCATCTCCTGCACCAAGGCAAGTGGCTCACTCGGGGCCAAATTCAATAGAAATTTCCTCATCTAATGGGGGACCTCAACGCAATGGAGACCATTGCTTACAAAGGAGGGAGGATTGACCCAGATGGATATCGATGTCCACCCACCATTTCCAACTAGCTCAAAACAACTTTCTGACATTTTTGGCAATTTACTATTTTTAACAGTTTTTACTTTTGGGGCCATTTTGAGGGCCTAAATGAAGGTTTTTCGGTATTGAGCTCCTCAATGATAACCTAAGGCATGATTGAGCCCCCAAAATGAATCTCCTCGATGATGCATTTCCAACGGGCTATCACACACCTAAAACGAAGATCGTATGCAAAAGTTACGACACCGAGAAGTTGATGTACTAGCTTACCCAAATGGGGCCCACATGACCTTTGGCGCTTCATTTCCTAGGGTTAGGTTTTTGGATGTCTAGGGTTTTTGGCATTATTGATTATTGTAAAAAGGCCTTCAAAGCCTCATTGTAACCTTCTTCTTTCGAATGCGCACTGCCGTCACATCTCTTCTTAGAGATAAGCCGCCACCATTCCAGCAAGCTTGTTTCCGCTGCATTTTACAGTTTCAACTTATTTCATTATTGAATAGAAAACCAGTTTTACTTTATCTCTATTATTTTGTGTTAAGCACATATTAATAATCTGTATTCATTTCATTCTGATCATAAAATATGGATCAAAGACACTTTCGACCTCTTGGTAATTCTATGGAGGGCCCCGAATTTGAGCGTTGGGAGATGGGGAAGATGCCTCCTCGGGCTCCTTTTCCTCTATGATCTGCAAAGGAGTCACCAGGGACACCTCCAAACTTTCTTCATCATCATAGATGTTTATTAATTTGTGGAGGGGGTTTGGTGTACTTGCTCTCCATGATATTATTACTATCTCTGGATGAGCTGAAACGTCCCTCGGTGACCTGACTTGTGGCGTTGTAACTTCATGATTATCTAACCCAGTGATTTCATCAATTTGTATTAGCTCAGGGCCACTTGGGCCTACCTGAATTTCATCTGGGTTGTTGGCAGGGACCCTTGTAATTCCTATGAGGTTTGGGTCATCCTCCAACTGATTAATTACTCACTGTGCCTTCTCTATCATGAGCAGTCCTCTTGCCTATGCATCCAGTGTCATAGGAAAACCTTTGTTCTATGCTGGAGCCACCAGGCGAACCTCTGTTGCCTCTGTTGCTATCATTTCTTCCCTGGCTCTGAGGGTCTCTTGATTCAACTGATCTATGGTCATTGTCTATTCATTCAGGCTCATGGCTCTAAACCTGGTCATTTTGGGGTCGGTCATCCTTGCTACCACCTCATCCCAGTCCTAGGAATTTTCTATGAAAATTTCATCTTCAAATTTGTTGTGGGAGTATGGCCAACAGGACGAAACTTGTGAAGCATGTTGCAAGACCAGACCCTTTGGATCGTTCTTGTGAAATCAACTTGTTTGGAATATGAACTCAAGTTGGCTCAACCCTTCTTGTTTGGCTTGAGTAGTGTCCTTCACTAAGTAGAAACCTACATGGAAACCATAAGGTATGAACGCCTTCTTCTTGTCCTTGACCAGGGTAGCCGGTCCAGGACATGAGTTGGTAGGATATGTGTCGCTCCAGTGGCCCTGAATACCCTGATGTAGGTGTCGCGCTCGTCCAAGTACCAGTGGCCTACCTTTGATATCATCTTCTTGGCCATAGCCGATAGTCTTGCACGTTCCTTCTTAAAAAGAATGAAATAAATTCACGCGATGAATTCATCACAGATGAGGGCATAAGACTTTTTATAGCCATTCTCCCATAGCACGCTGAAGTAGATGTGGACCAAAAGATCTAAATATGCCAACTCATATTCATGCCGACGAATATGTTTCTGGCGCACATGACATCGAGAAGATATGAAGCCATGTAGAAAGTTGGTGTCTCTCCTTCCTTTGGCGTCTGAGCCTGTTGTATATAGATGCTCAGTTGTTTAGAAATGATCACTCCCCAATTGAAACCGCTCCTGTATATTGCCATTGTATAAGCTAAGGGAATCCATGCCTTTGAAAATCTGGAGCAATCCTTCTCTCCATATAATCGGTAGAGGAGAGCCATCGAATAGATATATGGATCTCTTAAGTTGGTTGTCTGGTACCATCTAGTTCTCCAGTTGGTGCATTTCTTGTCTTCCCTCCACCATGAGGCCATCACCCAGCTGGTGTCATGGCACTCATAGAACTTCAGGACGAAATCTGTATTTAGACATTCCTCAGGGTCTCGAAGTTTGTAGTATTTTTAGACCTCTACTGGAAGGAACACCCCGACACACCCACCATTTTCATCATTGATTAAGAATTTATGTGTGTCTGTGTGGTCTATGAGCCCCTTAAGGACTTCTATATAGGGAAAAATGGGTTCCTGCTTGCCACCATATGTAGGTACGACCGTCATATGTTTGAGAACACCTCGTCATCGAGTAATCTTACATAAGGATCACTGTGTGGGACATATTCGGGGTATTCCTCCTAGCTGATATTTTTAAAGAGTTCCCCCTAATGTGGGAGTGAAATATTGGACCCTTTTCTTGCTTTTGTATCTCCAAAGGTCGGAGGCTAGATGAAAATCTTCTTTGTTGCTGTCTTAATGAAAATTTTCGGCCTCAAAGTGTATTCTAACTATTTTGCGGTGACTGGAGTGGAGCCTTTGCCTACCTATGGTTCTTTCAACTTTAGTTCCCTCGGTGACCGTCTAGTGGTTGTATTTCTTGGTGGCATCGTTCCTGCAGCTAAAATAAACTTTCAGATATTGCATAAAACAACAAGTGGATAAAAATCATACGAATTATAGCCAACAAATTTATAGACCTCTGGAGCTTGTTAAAACCTGGTTATTTTGACAATCATAGGATCGATAGATCCTTTGAGTCGCTCGTCTTTCTCCTTCGGATGCTCCAAAATTATCTTATGTGCAAAATGATTTCGTTTACAATGGCTTAAGAGAACTTCAACAAGGAAGAACTTACTGTGTCACATCAACCATTCAATTTGGGTGATGAGTGAAATTTTAACAAATCTGTCACCGAATATCTATAACTTAAATTCATTGTGGGTTGACGGTGAAGGCGCGGGTGGTGATGTGGTCTATCGGTGATTTCATACAAAATTTTTTATTCACACACGAGGTAGCAACTAATGTGGGATTTGGTATTAATTAGGTCCTTAAATTCTCAAAATCCGATCGTATATAATGCTAAAACGTCCCATTGTGTCGCTTTCTTAGTGGGTGGATCGGGGATCAGGGATGTGCTTATGAATTTTTTCATTGATGTCTTTCTGTAAAATCTCTGACGCCGATCAATTTCACCATACAATGCTTCTGTGGAAAAACATGACTCAGAGGTGTGACTCGGACTTAGAGAAACACGAATGACTCGGGTTAAAGCTAGGTTGTATGGTTCTCCAATATGGTAAAGACACGTGGCACTGAGGGTTGGTGAGTTAATTAGTGTGTATTAATTGGATCTGAGACTTTCCTTAAGTTATGAGTTCTAAAACAAACCTTGGCTCACTGATGCCGAAAAAGTATCCAGGGTCGACGATCGACGATAAACCTATTATGTGCTTTCTTCGGATTAACTTCCTCGAAAAAGTCCCAAATTTGAAAACGTATCGGGGATCGAAGATCGAGAATATATTTAGTGCGGTCAGAATGTTTGTTGTTATTCTTTAGGCTTTCCCTGATTCCAATAAACACATCGGACATCGGCTATTGGCAATACCTTTTATATCTTTGTTAACGTCTATTCCCCTCATCTTTTACCGATGCTGAAGGGGAATCGACTATCGACGATATCCTTATGCAAGAGTTTCCACAAAACAAAAACTTCCTTTTTTCGATACCGATGAATATCAACGCTCGGAGACTGAGGTTTTCCAAGTGGTTCTTCTCCTTCCTTAAATTCCTTTCAATGCCGAACCTGAGCGCGTCGGGTGAAGTGTTTTGGCTGTTTGATTCTTTATTAAGGTGTTAAGGAATTTTAAGTCATGGGGTTTCATAAGTTCAAACAAACCTGAATAGCTAATGAGAGTCATGATAATAAGCAAAGACAAAACATTTCTCAAAATGAAGTCGAATCAGACAGTGCAAAGATCAAGTGGTACCCAAAAAGTAAAAAAATTGACATAGGATTTTTAGGGTGTGTTGAGTGCTCAACAAGGTCATCCTCCACACCAGTAGATGCACAAATTGAATTGGATATAGAGGAGGAGGAGGATGATGGAGGAGAGAGAACTGGTAGTGATGCTAATCTTGATTATTATGAAATGGAGGACTACTAACAATCGCGACTCATGAGCTATGATATTCTTCCACCTATAGTTCTATTATCTACCCAATGGCTATTTTGTATTTTCCATTGGTATTCCTACCTATAGTATTAGTGACTCAGACTCAATATCTATGTACATTGTAACCCATTTTGATTTTGATGACTTAATGAGATTAAGAATGTTATAGGTTATGGTTCTAATTTCTTGCATGTTCAGTGTTTGTCATTTGATCATCACTAATGTTAAAATTTATTATGTAACATGTTTTGTATAATATAAATCTTCTATTTTCTAACAAAATATGAATCTTTATGTCTATAATTCATTTTTGTATGTGTAATTTTTTTTTTCCCATATATATATAAACATGTCATATTTCTAGGGTCACCATGTCACATGTCAGACACTCATATTTATGTGTCCTCCGTGTCTCATGTCATTGTGTTAGGTGACTTAGTTGCTCGTAATACTAGTTTAAGCTGCAAAGAGCCTAGATTGTTTGGAATTGTGCCCATTATATGATTGTTTGGAAAATCCACTTTCTTAAGAGATCGATGGCCAAGTCCGAGCAGAATAATCCATTATAAATTGTTTGACCTCAATAGAACATTCCAACATAGAAAAGGTTAGAATTTGATCAACCCAAATTTTATAAATTGCATCCACGAAATGTGTTGCATAAATTTAGGGACTTCTACAATAATTTCTGGGGAAAATTAGAAGAACAATGCAATAACTAAAATATATGCATATGCATTTGCATTTTCCATGCCACTCATAGATTTCTTCAAATATATACTTCTGTAGGTAAAATCAACATTTGAAACCATTGCATTGATGAAACTAGTCCAATGTTCAATGCTTCTAATTTTGTAAGTCCTTTTAGATACACCAATCCACTATGAATCTCTGAGCACCTCTTGTAAATTTATATAATATTCTTCATGATTTATAGTAAATGTTGATCCAGTTGATGTATCTTGGAACCATCTCTTCTAGTAGTTGGCTCCCATTTTCACATTGTGTTTCCTTTGATAGAATGATAGCTTCTTGGACTCCTGAGAGAAATGATTTAATGGAGAGAGAGACTTGTATATGCTTTAGACTTGTAAGTTGAGCCCTGAACCTCCATGCCATGCATTTTTTCCAGCCATCCATGCATCCTCTGCATCGACGAATGTCATGAATTACATGATCTTCTCCTATAACCAAAAACCACTCTAGTGACATGTGGCAACATCAAGTGTATTATAGAACTCAAAAACAAATTTACAACATTTGAATGTCAAGGATTTTTAATTTTTTGTCATCGTGATTTTGTAGTAATTCTTAAACCCACAATGAAATATTTGTCTTGGTTTGGAATATCAAGTGAAAAGGATTTACAAATAATCAACCAAATATTTGAAAAAAATCGATGATGTTTAACTTTGGACTTTGGAAAAGATACCCAATACTAGGAGTTTACCAAGGTTTGGAATATTTGGAAAATTATAATGAGACTTTGTTTAAGATCTTGGATAAATAGGGATAACTTTGATCTTAAACATTAAAGAAAGATATTTGAAAATATTTTTTTCTTAGGATTGATGGTAGTATGATCATATAAGTTGACAATTTCAGGCAGAGAAGGATGGCCAGACTTTACTTATGTCAGCATAGTCATAAATAACCAATTCACTGAAAATGATAGGTATGACCAGATGCAAGAGTAATTTTAAATAGAGGGGAGTTGCTGAGAGCATAAAATTGGCACATAACGTAATTCCATTTTCCTATATAGTTTCTACTACTTTTTTTCGGTTGCTATCCCACTTCCTATTATATATTACTCTCCTCAAAACTTATGCCCAAGAATCAAGTAGAAAGGAACAACTCTTCATATTCATCTTCTTGCAGAGGAAGATTTAGTTGTTGAATAAAAAATTTAGGCACTAATCTTGAAACTAAATATGTTTCCTTTGGTATATCGACCTCGTCCTATTCCTTGCATGTATGTTATCTTCCAACCACCCATGAGATATCATATTGTTGTTGTTCTTCACTTAGAGTATGTGATACTTCTTTCATTGTAATTAATTATGTGCTTTAAGTCTTTGTGAAGTTTTGCATCATTCACCTTTTTGAATCCATGTTCAATAATAGCCTCAAGTGGGTTGACTATATGTACCTTGTTCAATTATTTTTAGGTTATGTTGAAGTGAGTTGTGTTCCTAACCTTTGGATGTATTAAGCTTTAATCGTTACTCCAAAAATGGATTGAGAACCTGTGATGCCCATGCTTCCCTTGGGACTACTTGTTTCATTAGTTGTTTCCCTTTCATGGCTTAGACTTCTACAAACGTCAAAGCTTGTCAAAATACTTTTTTTTGAAAGGTGCTCATGGAAAAAGGACCAAGTGAGATTAAAATTGGTCTTCAATTACTTACTAGTCCTTAACTTTATCGAGATGATCATGTCCCATAAAAGGAATTTTGATCTAATATTGGATCTAATGCGTGGGCCTTTGTGAAATCCAAATATGTGTATTCACCAACTATGAGGTGAAAACATGCAAACACTTTTTTCGTTTGTCATTTCCATCATGTCTAATAAGCAATTTTCTTTGAGTATCACCCTCTCTGGTATATACTTGGGTAATAAATATGGAGACTTGGAAAGACCTGGGTAATAAATATAGGGACTTGGAAAGACCATACACCTTGAGGCCAAAATTTACTCATGTCATCATAACCATAAATAACCAATTCATTGAAAAGGATAAGGTATGACCATATGCAAGATAAATTTGTAATAGAGGAGAGAATATGAGAGCACAAGATTGACACATAGTGTAATTCCATCAATTTCGTGAGGTATTGTTTTATAATGTATTCACTTCAAACCCACTCGTCAACGTGCAATTTAAGTATGCACGTTTGGAGCCACAACAAGTTCAATTTTTAATCATTTTGAAATTGATTGAACTCCTATAGAACTTTTAGAGGATTCTAAATTTTTCTTGTGCTTATGATACAGTTTCAACCAAGATTTTGGTGATTGGATGACTTAGAATTTGGATTTGTAGTAGGGGAAGGCATAGGCTCTAGTTTGAAGGCAGGGAAAAATAATATGACAAATGTCTGAAAGGAACAATCAATGGTGTTTCAATCCATACATTATTATTAAATGAATATACATTATTATTGAATGAATACAAGTATTTGGTTTATACCATGTTTGTTATATCGACAATGTTACAGAAATTTGGATTTATGATGTCAAATTTCAAATACAATTTGTAAAGGGAGAGGTTTCCCCCCCCTTTTTATGTGTTTGTTCAAAATTATAAAATGAAGTGTGGGAGTCTTTTGAAGTTTTCATTGACGAAGGATTTTCACCTTCATTGTTTTCTCTTTCAAGTTTCTTTTCTAAGTGATTCTCCTTTTCAAGTTTGCATCACTACAACCAAATGAAAGAACACACAATATTCTAAAGAAAACACAAAATACAATTTAAAGCAGATATTACAATGAAAACCAAATTATATATATAATAAATTATGAAAAACATTGGAATGTACATAGCAATGCATGGTGGATAGAATGGTGGTAGATTATATTTGAGAATAGATGTGATGGCTACGATCATTCTCTAAAGGCCCATATCAAGAGGTTGAAACTGGATTTAATAATATTTCCAGAAAATCCTAAGATGAAAAAACCTTGACAAGAGAACCCTAACCTTAGCATGCAGTTATCGTTGAACAAGAATGCTAAACTAGATGAATTTATGTTGTCCAAAAAAAGGGGAGACTTGTTAGGATCGTTACTTTTCTCTCGGTGCTCCATTTTAGGTCTTCATTAGTTCATTGAAATTAATTAGTAGATTGAGTCGAGTCCCTGACTGTTGGGTGTTAACACCCTTGAAACATGCATTGGGAATGCCTCAAAAAATGCATTGAAAGTTCACGACCCAAAAATGGCCTACACAAGACTATTTATGAGATAGCCCTATATGTCCACCTTGATTATTCATTCCCCCTCAGTAGCAATGGTCCCCAATACATCAAGTTTGTACACCATATGGGATAACTTCTATTAGATCTAGTTCATGGTGAACCACTTGACCTGGTGAAGAATTTACAATACTTTTACAACCCATTAGAGTTGTATGCTCTACTTGTGGGTGCTCTTCAACTTGCTATCAATGATCTAGTCTATTGTAGCTTTCTCAATGCAATGAAGTTTGAGACATTTAGTGGCCAAGTGATCTCTTGCCACTGAGTTTTCCAATATAGGAAAAATATATTAACGAAGCATCTCCACATTCAATATAAGGTGTAAACCAAGGAAGGGTGTAAGACTTAATTCAAAATTATTCTCACCCATAGCCTTGGAGATGGTGTAAGTCCCATATCGAAGTGGTATGAGCTTCCTATGGGTGCTTATGAGTTTCTCTTTCTGCAAGTGCAACCAAACCTTGTCACCAACTTGAAATTTGAGTTGAACCCAAGGATGAACATGTTGTTTTTTGTTATTGGATTTGAATTTCTACAAAATATCATGGACTTATTGCTAGATGTTTTGGATCCATTCAACGAATTTTATTACTTTCCCTGCCTCATTTTGAGCATGCAAATAATATTTTTGTGTTGATGCAATGGGCATAGCTATATTGATTGGGTAAAATGGTTTAAACCTCATGCACACCCAAAAATAGTCATGTAAAAGATAACTATGAATAATTTTATTGTAGTTGTGTTGAACATAAAGGAATGTTTTCATCCCATCTACTTGGATTCTTACACTTGTCCATTTTGAGGATATGTACACTCATCATCTTCACTAATCTCTATATCTCCATTGATATGGTGTGATGGAAGGTAATTGATTTGGTTATATTAGTGTCCATCATGGACCAAAGGTTAGACCAAAAAAAAAACTTAATAACCTATTCTCCCTATCATAAACAATGGTCTTTTGCAACCTTAAATGTACCCAAACATGCTCAAAGTAGCATTGGATTATATTGTGACACTCTTCTTCTAGGGTGAAAATTTTTCATCTTAGATAACCAATCATAAAACACAAAACAACAATAATTACCATATTGTTTGGTTGAGGGAATCCCATGGATACTAACTCCCGTGTCTTATCTAGAGTGTCTAGAGGAGTGTACAATTATTTCTTCTTTATCCCAAGTGGGGTGATCCAAATTACACAGAGGTATTCTTTTATAAATTTCCTCTCAAGTAATCATGTTCATATCATGCCTTATCAACAATATTTGTCTAGGGTCATCCAAGGAATATATGTGAGGAAATCCATTGAGATATTAACTTATAGTAATACACAATTGACCTTTGAAAACTAGTTGTGACCCCACTCTAAAGGAATCAAGGGAATGGCCTCCGAAGAATAGTGTCCAAGGAAAGGATAATGATCCCTATTGGTAGTTTAGTTTGCAAAAATATGAACACAATCTAAAGTGAGACTAGTACAAAAATGGACTCAAGCTGGAAGGGATGGGATGAAAACTCTACGTGAATGAAGTGTTGGATATCTATTTTCTTTCATATGATAATGCGGTGAAGCATGGGGTTTTGAACTCTCTTAGTCTTGGCCTAATTTAAATCAAGAAGAATAGGCTCCCAATCCTTTCATCTATATAGAACTGTGGGTTGGATAATGATGCCCATGAAATATGTTAATCATTAGACAAAGCCCCATGTTAAGCATAAATCCCCATGTGAATCCTTATATATCGAGTCATTATATTTATATTGTTATATTAGTGTTGTCGGCTAGACCCTTTAATTGTAATTATACCATTTGTCTCCTATATATATACCAAGGAGACCTAGTTTTAGGATCAT
>SNQJ01S0234443.1:0-13966 GCA_010110895.2 Picea sitchensis
AAACAAGGATGAAAAGATCAAGGTAACAAAGCAGTGCAAGATTAAATTTGTTGTAATTGTTGATTTTATAGATGAAGTAGAATTTAATGTAGTTCCACTGGATGTATGTGGAGTAGTGTTTGGAATCCCCTACATGTATATGAAGGATGTTATCTTCATGTGAAGATATAATCAATACCACCTCATCAAGGATGATAAATCCTTCATCACCAATGCACATTAAAGAAAATGAAAACTTTCACTGGTAAGTGCCAATCAAGCTAATAAATTGATTAGTTCTAGCAAGAAACATGTTTTACTTTTTCTAAGAGAAAATCAGTTTGGTGAAGAGTCATTGAAATTAAAGACATCCTTGGAAGGGTGTACTAAAGAGTGGAAACATCAGTTGGAGGAGTTGGTATAGGAATACATAAGAGTGTTCCAAGAGCCTAAAGGGATACCACCTAAGAGGGAAGTGGAGCATGAAATCCAATTATTGCCAGCTTTCACCTTGCCAAATATTGGGCTATATAGATAGTTGTTTCTAGAAGAAAATGAAGTAAAGAAGAATTTGCATTAGTTATTGGAGTAGGGTGTGATTCGACCAAGTACCTCACCTTGTGGGTCACCCATAATAATTGTACCCAAGAAGGATGGGACTTGGAGAATGTGTATCGATTACAGGGCATTGAACATGATTACACTGAAGAATCATTACCCTTTGTCTAGGATCGATGATATATTGGACCAACTATAACATTCAAAGTACTTCACTAAGCTAGATTTGAAATCAGGAGATCACCAGGTACGATTCAAAAAAGAAGATACTTGGAAGACTTCCTTTAAGACAAGAAAAGGTTTGTATGAGTGGTTGGTTATGCCATCGGTTTATCCAATGCACCAACTACATTTATGAGACTAATGAATGATGTTTTATTCCCTTATCCAGATTCATTTGTTATAATTTATTTGGATGATATACTGGTTTATAGTGCTACCTGGGAGGAGCATATCTCACATCTCATACAAGTGTTAGAGACTCTAAAGAAGCACCAACTGTTGGCTAACCTAAAAAAATGTGAGTTTTCTACGCAATCTTTGGTGTATTTGGGGTATGTGATTGGTGGATGAGAGCTCAAGATAGATCCCATAAATATGGAGGCCATCATGAAATGGCCAACTCCTAGAAATTGCACATAAGTTAGGATCTTTTTTGGGGCAAAAAAGTACTTGCGGAAGTTCATAGCTTCATTTTTATAAGGTACCAGGTCTATTATATTAGTAGAAAAGATAAATAATGTAGAGAATAACACCGATATAGAAACATCTTGGCACAGGGGTAGACCCAGGGTTCAATGCTACAACAATGCACCAACAAAACCCTAACTACTGGCCCTTTCGACAACACCTGCGAAGAAGATGAAGTCTCACCCGAGGTAGAGGAAGGGGTGGTTGTAGGACTTAGATGTTTGCAACCTTAGTTGTGACATAGATTTGTGATTCTAACACTTAACAGAGCACTCAACAGTTAACATTCATCAATATCCAGTCTTAGTTACAGTGCAGTTAAACCCTAATTACAGAATATCGCAGTATTCATTTAGATTTTAAGCACTAAGAATATGTTCATAAGTCAGATCTAACATCCATCCATATCATTAAGAACTAAGCATCAACATATCTATCTATCATTTATCTATATTAACGCACTAAACAAATAAACACATAAACACATCGATGCATCACACAAAGCATAGCAACACAACATGTACGTGGTTCACCCTGACCCTGGGGCTACGTCCACCAACTCTTCTCTTATTTATTATCTTTGGTCAAGCTTCTTACAGGCACATAGTATCTAAGTCCCACTCCGTAGAAGACAAGAGATCTGCGCGCACTCCGCTAGATCCTCCTTCTTCTAGCTAGGGTACAACACCAAGCCTTCACACATTCTCTTACAACTACTTGCACTAGCCTTGCAAGCCTCACACAGTATTCACAAATCACTTACAATTCTTGATTACGTAGATCCAATTCTATCACTTAGCACACTGGCCTCTCAGTCTCTTTCTTACATCGCCTAGCTGTGTATTCATACATTACAAAATAGGCCTAAACATGGGTAAACCCATGGGTCGACATCCCATACCCATTACATAATCTTGAATCCCAAAAAGGGCCCTAAAAGGGGACGAGATCGCGCGATATCTGCTTCGTCTTGCGCTTCGCCTTCGACAGTCCATCGAATTCCCAAAATTAGGTCAAACATGACCAAGAATATTCAAAACTTGGTCAAGGGCCAACAGGCCCTCAAAACTCACATGTGACTCGTCCGAAGTCACTCTGATATGATTAGTTCTGCTTCAAAAGACTCGATCTTGGCTCGAACTACTTTGAATTCTTGTTGTGCCACGACCTCCTGTTTAAGAAACTCTTGTATGCCTACTTCATTGACAGGTCCCTCTAGGCATTGTTCCTCTCCTCAACCTTCGATCTCTGTGAACATTTGGTAAGCCTCATCTTGTACAGGTTGGAGCCTATGAGTTACTTCCAGAACTCTGCTCTAAATATTGTGGATCTACTGTTGGGCAGTGCGTTGCTCTTGGGGTCGCTTCATTCTTTCCACAACTGACAGGGGCTTCAACTGCGCCTGTATTGTCTATGCTTGCTGCTTCGCTTCCTGTAGCTGTGAATCTAGTGCCTTCAATTATGGATTCTCAGTGAGTCACTCATACATCTGGGCACTGCGATCACTCAGTTTCTTGCATTCCAGGGAAAGGACTTTTATTCTTTCAACTGCGCTTTGAGCAGTTGCTTCTCTTTGATCCCTTACATTCTGTGGGGTGTCAGGTACGGTGTAGAACTCTAAGTATGTTATTCATTGTTGTATTTGTTGGATAGCTTCTACAATATTCTCTACTTGATGCATGACTCAGTCTTCTTCCTGTGGTTCTAATCCTGTCACAGAGTAGATGGCTCTGTTGACTTCTTCTTTCACTTCGAGTTGCTCTGCAAGCAACTGTTCTTTTTCTTGTTGCATATGTGCTTTCTCTTCTTCAAAATTTTCCTAGAAAGAAACCTTCTCCTATTTTGTAACTCTGCGTTGTTCTACGATTACGCCTTGCACTTGCTTCAAGGAATGGGTGGATTGTTTTGTTTCTTCTTGTGCACGATGAAGGCGAGCTTCAACCGCATCAACTTGTCAGTGGAGTTGGGCTGGCTCTTCTCAGAACTCTGTTTCTCTTGATGGCAGGGGTGCAGTGGACACCATGTGGATGGATTGAAGGGCCTATTGTACCCCTCAGAATTTGACCTTAATTCTGTCGTACATTTCCTCCTGTTCGACTTCTTGTTTCTCCACGATTTCCAGCGAAGCGTCATTTAGGGCTGCTATGATGAAGTCAAAATCATCGGTAGTGAGAATAGTCTTCATCTTGGTCATGATGGCTCTCAATTTCTTCAGGAAGAAGGTTTCGGGGGAGAAACCTTCCTCTTCTTTAGGGGATCAGTCTCATCTCTAGGAGGTCTTACTTCGCCTTGCTTATGTTCAACTCCTTTTCCATTTATCTCTTCTATTTCATCATCACCCCCTTGTTTAGGTGATACTGAAGCAATATTTCCTGAGGCGTTGCTTAAGTCCTGGATCTCTTCGGTCTTCTTCGTTCTGTCAGGTCCAGGTGTATCATGTTCTTTGTGCATGGTCTCTGGGCTGTCAGGGTCAGACTTCTTTGCAGGGTCTGCTAGAATAAGGAGGTCTGTCGACCAATCCTTAGTGATCTCCTCAAGTTCCTCTTCTGTGAGTTTGTAGTACGACTGAAGTTGTTCCTTATGTTCATTGGCTCGTGTTGTAAGGTATATGAAGTTTTGATCTGCGTAGAACTTCATCAGGGGTCGAAACCTCTGTAGGGTGTTTAGAGTCATGCAAGGTTCAACTTCGATGGCTCTCTTGAGATTAAGGTAATATGTGTGAAAAATAGCGTTCGACTGCCACTATTTGTTCATATCACTCGAGTACCAGAGTGTGGTGAACTTCGCATCAAGTGGATCTAATGGTTCAATATCTGGGAAGGTCGTACCTTCCGACATATTCCAGGCAACAAAGATGATGACGATTAGGAGCCAACTAAAGTGAAACTCATAGCCCTGATGTTGTGCTTCGCGGTAGTCTAGTTTCAGTTGATTAACTAGGTACTTCGCCTAGTTCATCTGTAGACCTTCTACGCACTTCCCTACGAGGCCAACGAAAAATCCTGTGACCTGCATAGGTTTGTTCTTCCTTACTAACTTTCTGGCTATTAGCTGGCAAGCTAGGCACACTGCACCATTCTGGATGGAGGCTACCTTGTAGCCTCGCGTCCCCTTTTCTACATCGCCGTATGTATCCTTGATCTTTTGTGCTAGTGCACGATCTGTGGCTTTTCCTGGTTAGAACTCTTGTGGGTCAGGTCCTTGCGTACTTAATAATGTGATTCTATGGATCAATGTCAGATTGACTGTAATACGACGGTCTAGCCATAAGTATCCACCATGGTAACATGAAAGAAATAGCTTGACATAGGCGTTGACTTGCTGGTGCCTTCCAAAGTGTGGGATTTTCATTACGTTTAACAGGGTGGACCACACGAGGTTCATCGTCCATGGCTGGGGGATTATATTTGAGTTCTTCCCCTTTATCATGGCCAGGTATTTATACGGGGCGAGCATACTATAGTTCTTTTGATATCCGAGGTTGAAGTCACTGAACTTCAACGCTTTGATCTTGTCTAGCTGCGCTTGAACTGCGTGTATCCCCTTCGGGAGGTACGCAGTAACCATGGTGTAATCGAAATCTATTGGCACACTATCTCGACTCACCACACCAAGCAGAGGCAGGATGTAATCAGGCAATATGGTCGGGATCACCTTTGCATTTGCTAGGTCATCTCTATGTTTGGTTCTCTTTTCCGCTGATGGTCGAGATGGTCTGGCTCCACGATAAGTCGACGGAGAGGCTTGCAATCCTCTCGTCGAGGACACTTGTACACCCACAGACATCACTCTTTCAGACATGACTCTCTTAGTCATGAGGTTGATGAGTAATTCCTTCACAGACTCTTCGACTACGCTAAGTTCTTCGAACATACATGCTCATGGTTGAATATCTAGGGTTCGAAGAGTAACTTCTCAATGCAATGGGATAGATGGAAATAGCGCGATGATCATTGTGCGAAATCAACGATTCTGCGGGCTCAGATAGTCACGGTTGGAAAAAGTGTTCTCGTTGCGTGGTGCGACATGATAAATAGATAACTTGGCAATGAATCTCTTGCAATGGATGAGAAGCCTTCATTAACTCAGTTATGTCCGTTATGGTGCGGTCCCAACAGTCTGCTGGCAAACTTTCTGACGATAAATTCCTTTCTACCCATTCAGGCCATCGGTCTAATGGTTATACTATTTCCAACGGCTATATTTATTTTCCATGGCGAAGTTCCATGTGCCGCTATTCTGATATCCCGACGAAGTTCCAATTTTGCAAATTTTCCTTCTGCGAAGTTCCCTCTGGAACCTTCTATAACTTTTCGATCTTATCTCTCTTCTTACTTAGTTTTCTAGCCTTCTTTCCAGTGAGATTCGTCTCGGTATTCCTTTTTCCATTCTGATTCTTATCTTCTTTTGGCTTAGTAACTTCGCGCTGGCGATATTCTTTCCTAGAAATCAGGGGTAATACTTCATCTGTATCTGGAATAGGTACTTCAGTCTTCTGTGGGTCTTCTAGTGTCCTTCCCACTTCGACATCCAAGTCTCTAGTTTTAAATAGCTTCGTTCGGTTCTCTTGTTCTTCAATCAAGTGTGTGATCCTCCTAGTCATGAAATCTTTCAACTCTTTCTTATTTTGTTCTAAGACGTCTTATTGTTTCCTTTTGGCCTGATCTCCTTTAATCCAAGGTTTTCCTAGTAACATAGAAAATGGAGTGTTGTTCTCAATAAATTTAACAACTTCAAATTATTCCTCCATCGAAGTTCCATGAGCACTCATGGATATCTGGGTAAGTCGTCCACATAGGGTTATCATGTTTCCTTTGAATAATCTTATTCCTCCCAATGAAGGAATCATATCAGGCTCCCCTAAAAGTTCCCAAGTTCTTTCCATCATGATATTCAATTGTGTTTCCTCATCCAGAACACAGTCAATGTCGAAGTCTCCTATTCTTGTTTCAATGCACTCTTTTTCCTTGAATATCTTTGATAAGTTGACATGTCAGTGGTCATTCAGGGTTTCTTTCATCTATAGCAATACCTTAGATTATTCTTTCTGGGGTTCTGTCATGGTTTCAGTTGCTTGACCTTTCTCGTGGTCTTCTTATCTCATATTCATCCTTTCAACCTTAGCAATCATTCTAAGGCAATCCAAAACTTCATGGTCCATAGATTTGCAACAGAGGCAACTAGGTCTTCTACCAGGGCATTCCTTAGCCATATGTCTTGGTCTTCTGCAACTGTAACAAAGGGTTAATCTTCTCTTTGTTTTAAATGATCCCCAGCCTTTCCTGTACTGCACACTAGGATCATGGTAGCTAACCTGCAACAAATTCTTTCTAGGTTCTTGCATCCATTGGTTAGTCCAAACATTCTCTCTATGCATAGGTATAACATATCTTTCACTATTCTTATCAGATCTACTCATATCAAATATTCTTTCTTCTATCAGTTCCCTAGTTTTCAAGCTAGGACAAATCTTATCAAACATACCTAGATTCATACTCTAGAAACAAAAAATTCCACTTATCTTACTTCTACAGAGCACAAAGCTTACAGGTCTTACCTCTTTAGTATCACTTTCACCTTTATCAGGGCACAAAGCTCCCATATCTTACCTCTTTTCTTCAGATCTAACCCTTCTTCTTGGCACAGAGCTCCACAGATCAAGTAGTGTTGCGTATTAGGGAAACAATTCTATGCACGAAGATTTTCTCCTTTTTAGTTCAGATCTTTGCACAAAGCTCCTTTTTCCTCAGTTCCTAGCAATCATAGTTTCAGGTCATATCTTCACACATAGATTCCTTTCTTTTCCTCAATTCCCAGTAATCACAGTTTTAGTTCCCGACAACGGAACCATTTGTTGGAACAGGGGCAGACCCAGGGTTCAATGCTACAAAAATGAACAAACAAAACCCTAACTACCAGCCCTTTCGGCAACACCTGTGAAGAAGATGAAGTCACTCGAGGTAGAGGCAGGGGTGGTTGCAAGACTCGGATGTATGAAACCTTAGTTGAGACACAAATCTATGATTCTAACACTTAACAGAGCACTCAACAGTTAACATTCATCAATATACGGTCTTAGTTACAACGCAGTTAAACCCTAATTACATAATATCGCAGTATTCATTCAGATTTTAAGCACTAAGCATATGTTCATAAGTCATATATAACATCCATCCATATCATTAAGCACTAAGAATCAACAGATCTATCTATCATTCATCTATATTAAATCACTAAGCAAATAAACACATAAACACATCAATACATCGCACAAAGCATAGCAACACAACATGTGTGTGGTTCACCCTGACCCTGGGGCTACGTCCACCGACGCTTCTCTTCTTTATTATCTTTGGTCAAGATTTTTTTAGGCACATAGCATCCAAGTCCCACTTTGCAGAAGATAGGAGATATGCACGCACTCTGCCAGATCCTCCTTCTTCTAGCTAGGGTACAACACCAAGCCTTCACACAGTCTCTTACATCTATTTTCACTAGCCTTGCAAGCCTCATATAGTATGCACAAAGCACTTACAACTCTTGATCATGTAGATCCAACTCTAGAACTTAGCACATTGGACTCTCGGTCTCTTTCTTACATCACCTAGCTACTTATTTATACATGAAAAAATAGGCCTAAACATGGGTAAACCCATGGGCCGACATCCCATACCCATTACATAATCCTGAATCCAAAAAAAATCCCTAAAAGGGGCCGAGATCCTGTGATCTCCGCTTCGTCTTGTGCTCCACCTTCGACAACCTGTCTAAGTCCCAAAATTAGGTCAAACATGACCAAGAATCCTCAAAACTTGGTCAAGGGGCAGCACAACATAATGCGGAAATACTGTAGAGATAACAACGAAACAACAAATTATATGGAACCACAACACTAGAATTATACCTTTATTTATAGGAAACAATGTTCACTTGCCTCTTCAAGGGGGCAACCTACAACAGAGAAGAGCTCTATTACAATAATTCTCAAGACAATACTTCACATACCCTCTACTCCTATTTATACCAAATCTATCTATCCAAAAGAACAATCTAGAGGAAGATCCTTCTAGAAGTGGAGGCTTCTATTAGGTCTTCTTACATTTGAATTATTCTTCCTTATTGTTATGCCTTATTAATATTTGCCTTTATTACATGAAAATATATTATTCTACCCACTTGAGGGGTTAGGGAGGTTAAGTCCCTAACATTCCCTCCCCCTTAAAATCATCCTTGTCCTTAAGGCTTGAGATGAGGAAATTGTTGTAGAATGGTAGTTGGCTCCCAGGTGGCATCTATGGGAGTTGTATATTTTCACTGGACTAACACTTCCTTGACGGTGCATTGATGAAGACGACACTCACGTTGGTCCAAAAATTCTTGTGGATGAAACCATATGGAGCCTTCTTCATCCAAATCAAGAAGGCTAGTTTGAGTTTGGAACTTAGTTCCAATCACCTTCTTTAAGAAGGAGACATGAAAAACATGATGGATCCTAGAATGACTAGGAAAATCTAACTGATAGGCCACTTGTCCCATGTGCTTGAGAACTGTATAAGGACCATACAATTTGGGTGCCAATTTCTGACAATGTTCATCCTTGAGAGAAGTTTTCTTATAAGGTTGTAGTTGAAGAAACACCTGGTCTCCTTCAACAAATTGACGTTCGGAGAAACCTTGATCTATTTGTTGCTTCATGTGATTATGATCCGTGACCAAATTCTCTTTCAGGTTATGGAGAATAGCCTCTCAAACTGTAAGTGTTTGGTCAACCGATTGGACCTTCGAGACACCAGGCATGTAAGAGAGAACAAAAGATGACTTTTGTCCATATAATGCTTCAAAATGAGTCATGCGAGTAGTTTTATGGTAAGAATTGTTGTACCACCATTCAACTAATGGTAACCAAAGAGCCCATTGATTTTTCCTTTCAGAGGAAAAACACCTCAAATATGTTTTCAAACACTTGTTGACAACTTCAGTTTGACCATCATTTTGGGGATGATAGGTTTTGCTGAGATGCAATTGGGTTCCCTGTAGATTGAACATTTCTTGCTAAAAATTGCTTGTGAAAGTGGGATCTCGATAAAAAACAATAGAATGAGGCATGCCATGAAGCTTGAATACATGATCCATGAAAATTTGAGCCACAGTAAATGTTGTAAATCGGTGTTGAAGAGAACATAAATGAGCATACTTGGAAAGGCGATCAACGACCACCATGATGACTCACTTATTGCCCAATTTAGGTAATCCCATAATAAATCCATAGATATGTCCCTCCAAATAGCGAGTGGAATCGGAAGCGGTTGTAGTGTTCCAATAGCTTTGATTGTTTCTCCCTTGTTGCATTTATAAACATCACATCTACCAAAAAAGTGTGAACGTCCTTTTTCATACCATCCCAGAAAAAAGAATGTTTGACCTAGTCATAAGTTTTGGTAAAACCTGAGTGCCCAGCTGTGGGTGTAGCATGAAGCTCAGAAATCACCCTGGATTTAAGTTGTGATTGTTTACTTAAATACAAACAATCTTTGTAGTGAAGCTCATCATTGTGCCAAGAGTACCCTAGGGAAACTGGAGAATTGACTTGCAATTGTTGGATCAGATGCGAAATTTCGGGATCTTGTAGCCATTCCTGGAGAATAGCTTGGAGCCAATCTGGTACAATGAAGGAGAGGGAGAAAAGGGACCCTTCATCTTCATATTTTCTGGAAAGAGCGTCAACAACCACACTTTATTTTCCTTTATTGTAAATGATCTCATAATCATATCCAGAGAGTTTAGTAACCCATTTTTGTTGCTCTGAGGAGGAAGGTCATTGCTCTAGAAAATACTTGAGGCTTTGATGATTTGTCTTAATTTGGAAGCATTTCCCAATAGATAAGGGTGCCATAGATCCACTGCATGCATAATAACCAACATTTCCTTTTCATAGATTGATTGGACCAAATGGCGCTTTGACAATTATTTGTTGGTAAAGGCCAAAGGTTGGCCATCTTGCATAAGGACTGCTCCAATTCCTCTCCCATAAGCATCACATTCTAGGACAAAGGTATTTTTGAAATCAGGAAGGGTGAAGACAAGAGTGGTGCACATAGTTTCCTTCAAGGCTTGAAATGCCTTATCAGCAGGGGGAGTCCAAGTGAAAGAATTATTTTTAAGGAGAGCAATGAGAGGTGCCATAATATTTCCATAACTCTTAAAAAACTTGCGATAATAGCTCGTTAAACCTAGAAAACCACACAATATTTTGATAGTCTTGGGGTGAGGTCAATCTTGCATTGCTTCAATCTTCTTAGGATCCACATAGACACCAACCTTGCCAAAAATATGACCCAAGTACTTGACTTCTGAGGCACCAAAGGCACATTTAGATCATTTGAGGAAAATTTGGTGCTGAGAGACTAGATGGAGAACTTGATCCACATGGGTAATATGGGATGGCCAAATTTTACGATAGAAGAGAATATCATCAAAGAAACCTATGACAAAATGATGGAGAAAAGGACGTAAGACATGATTCATGAGGATTTGGAAGGTGAAGGGGGAATTACACAAGAAAAAGAACATGACCAAGAACTCATAGTGACCCTCATGAGTTTGAAAGGAAATATTGGGGATGTCAGCTTCTTGCATATGTATTTGGTGGTATCCCGAATGAAGATCAAGTTTAGTTAAGTACTGAGCACCACTCAACTCATCCAAGATATCATCAATGACAAGAATGGGAAACTTGTCTTTGATGGTGAGTTTATTGAGGGAATGAAATCTATGAAACATGTGCAAAGTACCTTCTTTCTTGAGTACCATGACCACCGGGGAAGAATAAGGGCTGGTACTGGGGAGATAACATCCACTTGGAGCAAATCATGCACTATTCTATCAATTTCATTATTTTGGGAAAAGGGATGATGATAAGGGAGAACGTTGGGAGGAAGACTTCTAGGAACAAGGGGGATGGAATGATCATTAACACCACGAGAAGGCGGAAGTCCTTGAGGAGTGGAAAAAATAGCTTGATGTTTGGAGAGGACAACTTGGAGGTCAGGATGCACAAAGGGTGTATCAACTGCTTGAATGGACTGGAGTTGAGAAATAATATCGGAGTGACCTTTCTTGAGGAGATTTTCCATGCGATGGGAACTGATGATCTCAGGAGAACTGACTATTATGCCTTGGAATTGATATTTTTGTCCCTCATGTTGGAATTGCATGGTTAATGCCTTAAAATCCATAACAATGGGACCCAAAGTGCGTAACCATTCAACAACGAGCACAATGTCACAACCTCCCATGTCAATGGAAAACATATGAGATCTCAAGTGGTACTTTCCAATTTGAAGAAGTACATTTTCACAATGCTCACCACATTTCATGGACCCACCATTGGCTATCATGATTTAAAAATTATTGACAACACAAATATAACAATTGGTTTCCTAGGAAATGCACCGATGAATAAAATTATGGGTGTTACCACTGTCAAAAAAGATGATGACTTTCCTATGCTTAATATAGCCAATGAGCTTGAGGTTTTTTGGAGTAGAGAAGCTAATGAGGGAATGCAAGGAAATGATTGGGTCAAATTTAGGTGGGTCAGTGGGCTCTTGGGTAGCATCATGAGAGGAGGGCTCTTCAACAAGGGGAATTGTCGCATCTTCTTCAACAACGTGTTCTAAAAAGGCTATAATTTTTTTTTGTTCCTTACACTTGTAACCCAGAAAATATTTTTCATCACAATTATAGCAAAGACCCTTGAGTTGGCGTTTAACCATTTCAGCCTTATTTAATTTATGTACTTTGAGGGGAGTGGCAGGGGAGGAGGATGAGTGGGTCGAGGGTGAGGAACAAAAGAGGGTTTTTTGTTCTGGAAAAAAAAAATGTTGGGCCTCTTTGGCATGTTTAGTATCTTCCAACCAAGTCTGAGGGTGGACCATGAGGACTTGGTCTCTGATTTCATCCTTTAGGCCACTGATAAAGCATTCCCAGAATAATTCATCTAACATGCCCTTAGTTCGAAAGGACAAGTGCTCAAAAGAAGTTTTAAAGTCTTCCATTGTGCCTGACTGTTTCAACTTGGTCAAACGACCGAGATAGTGGGTATCAATGTCAAAGAAATCATAGAGATCGATAACAAACTGGGTCAATGAAATATACCCCTGACATGAATTTTGAAGCCATTTCCACCATTACCAACGTTCATGATCTATATAGAGAACAACATAGCGAAGTTTATCCAACTCATGAGTAATTCCATGTAGAGTGAAATAATGCTCCATTTGAGTGACCCAACCTATGGGATCTGATCCATCAAATTTATTGACCTCAATGCGGGGAAGAAGTGGGTCACAATGAAAGGAGTTGGATTGAAAAGGTAGAGAATGAGAGGAATCAACATGATTTGGTTGGTCTGAGGAGGAAGGACATGGAGTTTGGTTCAACAAATGGTTAACAATAGACTAGAGGGTGTTAAATTGGTTCATGAATTTGGCATCCATGGTGTCAAATTGTTGTTGGACTTAGGTCTCAAAATTTTCGAGGAAATTGGTAGAGACAATATCAGATGTCACTTGTTGGAGGTATTCCTTGGTTTGATTGATGGAAGCTTGCATGTCTTGATTGCGAGTGTTGGCCATTTGGATATGGGGAGTGTTGGTAAGGGAAAATGGGTGGGTGGATTCACAGAAAAGGACTTATAAGTGACAGGTACCACTACAATCGGAGAGAGAAGGGGAATATAATGGCATAAGTGGAAAAATAGGGACATTAGGAAGGGGTTGGGTCCACTGAAAAAAAAAAGGCTAAAAATGAAAAGTACGACTGTGATTAGGGAGAAAAGGGGAATCCAATGGGATAGGTCCCAAATAAGTGTGTTGGTGGGACCACTATACTCTGATCTGAAGAATATTGCAGTGGTGAAATGTTCAAATTCTTAATAGGAAGAAATGTGTAGTAATTTCGCAACCCGAATGTAGGAGGTAAGGTTGCACGACAATAGATATTGTATGTTTTGTTTTTGTTTCCATCCCAAGGGTTAGGGTATTCAAGGTGTCTACGGACAAGGGTTTTCCCTGTGTTATATCTCTCTGATATACGTGCGGGGTTCAACAGTAGTACTCAGCCCAATATCTCAGAGAACCAACTTAGGAGGCTAGACCATGCCCTTAGTCGTACTACTCGACTACCTGGGTACTAGAGAGTATCTTCCCGAGTGTTTTTCTCAGTGAAACTATAGTAGTTAGGCGGCCAATCGGTTTATCTACAGAGGGCTTCAGGAGAGCTAGGTCAATCTGTATACAGTTGTTGTCTGATGCACTACCACTCGAAGGGGTTCCAACATGGGTTACAAGGGTGGACAACAATGTTCTCTTGACTACCACTTGCAGTTCTTGCATTTATTCTTCTCCGACCACGTATTTATGTGTTGAATGAAAGATCTTTGTAGCTTCAAGACATTGGAATATGTCTCTACCCTGAAAATATTTAACCCACAATTTTCTGCCAAGGAAAGTGCTCTGATACCACTTGTAAGGTACCAGGTCTATTATATTAGCAGAAAAGAGAAATAATGCAGAGAATAACACCGATATAGAAACTGCAAGATACCAGATATATAAAATATGCAGAACAGAAATAAAATGCTAGAAATGACAGAATAACAGTAAAATATCCAGCATAATCTTCACAATACACAGAAATGATATACGAAATAGCAACAGAAATAGCACTTTGAATCAGA
>SNQJ01S0234444.1:0-13966 GCA_010110895.2 Picea sitchensis
ATATATACCAAGGAGACATTTTCATTTTGAATCATCTTGTACTTGAACATTTAAGTGGGGTAAAAGGAGGTTTCCCCCTCGAAGAGGTTTATTATTTGAAATTATCTCTTTTTCAAGGCGTTGAGTACTTGTTCTGAGGTTTTTCTATGCTATATTGATATTTGGTTCTTAATACCCCATCTGTAAAGGAATGATGTTTCAAATGTTGTGAAGTTGGGGATGCTTGTTGCTTGAAGGGCCTTAAACCACTTCATAACCTCCCCTGAAAGAATCTACGCGAACAACCTCATCTTCGCGTCCTCATGATCTACCTCTTCTAGATCAACAAAATCATTGAATCAATCCAAGTGTTTTTGGTAAGAGGTGTTTCCCTCGGCATCATATAGTTGTATCCTCTGGTTGTAGTTCTAGGGAAAATAATGCAGTTGGGATGGCAGGGAAAGGGGGGCGAATATGGCAGCCATTTCTCTAGGAGGTTTTGGGATTGGCAGGATTTTTTGAGCACAGATTACAAGAGCTTGTAGGATTTTGTTTGGTATCAGAGATCGAAACCTCTTTTCATTGAAGACTATATTGTCCAAGTTGGTTTCTTATTTAGACCTGAACAGGGTTTGTTCAAACAGGGTGTCAAAATCAAGGTCGTCAATTCTTTTTACATCATCTTTAGGTAAGGATAAGTTTATTTCCAGGTAATAGCATGGGTCTGGCGCCTGCTCCTGTTCATTGCGTAGGATTTTCTCGGGATCATAGACGGGTGCTACAGGGTCCGGATCAGGATTGGCTCTGGTATAAATTGTCTTTGGAGTGAGGATTTATGAGTTGTACTAATCTATGTTATTGGTCTCTTTCATTGGAGTCGACAGGGTAAAGGTTTCAGCCAATATAGGCATTTGTCCCACTGTCACCCTCAGGGGTCAAACTATATCTTTAGTCATTCTCCCAGGGAAAAATTTATTCAATTATGTCCCCATTCATTAGACACATAAATGTAGTCGATTCATTTTTCAACCCAAAAGTCACCACTACAAACTCATAGTGTCCATACATTGTACTAAAGGTCATTTTTCTAGTATCCTTTTCTTTGATTCTCACTTGAACACATCTTCATACTCTTTCAAACTAGATAATCTTTGAGACTTGATTCCTTATCCTTCATTGGATCTTCCATATGGGTTGCATATATTTGGAACCCTTTTCTAAAACTTACTTTCAAATACAATGTTGAAATCTCTCGGACAAATATAGACCTTGGAATACCTTGCATTGTCCTTGAATTCCCTTCTTCATCAGGACATGTGAAAACCTTGTTATAACAATCTAAAACAACACGATGATTTTCTAGCTAATACATGCCAATCAAGAAGTCATTAGACCCAAGAGGTATGATGTTCAAATATGCCTTAGTGTTGGTTTCATTCATGTTTATAGGGAATTCTTTAACAAATTCATTAATTCTTCTTTTGGTTCTAGTAGCAAGCTAAACTAACCAAGACTATTCATGCTTACATTTCTTCAATTTAAATCTTTCAACTGGATTTGGATCTATATAGATATGGCTAGCTCCAAAATCAATTAAAATAGATATGGTCTAAATACCAATCTTACCTTCCATTTCAATCATGTGGGATTGATAGTCTTATTTTCTATTGCCCAAGGCTGCATAGATCCTTGGCATGCTTTTCCCACATCCTCTACTATCTCCTCCTTCTTGACACTATGCAAAGTTTTCCTCTTATCTCCTCGGTGAGGAAAATCTTTATACATGTGATCTCCTTCACATCCCCAACACTTTATGGGTTGTTTTCTTGTCCTCTTTCCCAAGGACTCTGTTATTTTCTAATCGCCTTGAGATGGTTTTCCTTGTTGATATAATTGAGATCTATTCCTCATGAAAGGTGGCTTGGATCATTTCTTCCTTTGTTCCATCTTTCCTTTCTTCTTATCATCCCAGGCCATTTTGAAAGTTGTCTTTCCTCTATTCTTCTCATACAAATACTTGGTATTTCTTATGGCTTGTTCTAAACTCTCAGGCTCATCAAACTGAATTTTATCCTTGTAAAAGGATGGAAATCCACTCAGGAACCTCTGAATTTTTACCTTCTCATCTTTGATGAATCTTACATACCTGAGAAGTTCCAAGAACTTTCTCTCATATTCATCCATGGTCATGTTCCCAAGTTTGAGTTCAAAGAACTTTTTCATCTTCTTGTCGTAATATTGGTCTGATAATTACTACTACTGAAATTGTTTCATGAACTGCTTCCAAGAAATATCTTTTCATCAAGGTGCTTTACCTGCTTCAGTCGATCCCACCACATAGATGTCTTCCATTGAAGGTGGTAATCTGCAATTTTAGCCTCTACATTTGATGATTAGTTATGCAATTGGAAATATTTCCTCATTCCCAACAACCATGCTTCTGCATATTCACCTTTCTTGTTTTCTCCATCAAATGATGGTGGCTTGATTTTCCTCAATTACCCTTGCAAGATATATGACCCATGTCTCCTTCTCTGGTGCCTAACAAGAGATATACTTGGGTTGTTTTTCGACCTTGAACATGCATATGTTTTTCTAGTCGAGTGTCCTGGGGAATGATGATGTTGATGCTTGTTAATACTCCTTGATCATCTAGGTCCTCCATGACCATCCCTCCTATCATGAGACCTAGACACTTCCACTTTCTTGGCACTAGCTTCTTTCCTTGTTCCTGAATATTTGTTGACTTTCTTCTGCAACATGTTCATGATTTTAAGTGTYTATTATTGAGMTTTTGTGATCCTCTCATTATCGTCCCTATAGCTCTGCACTCCTTTTTGCAGGCTCCTCATAGTTACAGGCCCATGCAAGTCTCTTCTTCCATTAGACTCAATCTCAACATTACCCATGCTGACATGCAAAACTATAAATTCTTATTCATGGTTGTAAGACCCTTGAGAACCCTCCATATATCTAGTTCTCATGTAGGAACTAAAGTCATTTTTTCTGTATTTCTAATTCTGCAAGAATGTGCATGCAATAATTGTTGTTAGAATTAAGCATATTGCAAAATATTTATTAATTAGATTACAGGTCATTCTTCATTTTAATTTATGAAAAACATTAATGCAATAATCCCAAGTACTATTCCTTAATTGCATTCCTCTCTGAGACATCTTTCCAACAACTATTCTCCTGCCTCGTTCTGAGTTCTGGGTGAAAGGTTACAACATCCACATGCTTCAATTTCCACTCATTTACTACTACAACAATCTCTCTTTTTTTTCACTTTCTGAGAAAATATAATGCCCAACTAAAAATTCTGGGTTGATAGATGTCTTCTACTCCTCAATATCTTTCCAACGAATATTTTTTTTCTCAAATACAAGCTCTAAGCTTGAAATTATGGTAGGGAGAAGTTTTGACTGTTTTACCCAATCTATCCATGTATGCTACAAGTGACTTCTTTTACTCTCATCACATTTCCAGATACCCATAACCAAAATCTAATTTCAACGTCGAATGATATGGGTCATAATATTTCCATCGACTACTCCTATGCCCCAAACAGACTTATGAGCATGGAGTTATGCCCTCCAGAAGTAACTTTGGTGCCAAAATTTTACCCTCATTGTTTTCGTTGTAACTTCCTCATACGAGCTTTGTTTTGTGAACCGTTTAGCTCATTGGATATCTCTCTCCAAGTTATTTTATTTGAGTTGCAAAGCCATAATATACCTTGGTACTCCTTATTCTTGTGGGTTCTGACTACCTAAAAACATCATTTAGGGCCTCAAAATCAGCTCGCAAGTTCGTGATCTGTAAAAGCCCAAAAAATTATTAAAAATTTAATTGTTTTACTACTATAACAACTCTTTTAATATGAACTGTTGATCTCAAATCACTTTGAATCTGAGTCAATGATTCACGCTACATCAGCCATCGGCGACCGACATTATCCTTTGGGCACGCACAACCTTTTCCCAAACCGTCGACCATCGGCTCAACTCCCCGATGATCGATTTTGCGCATAACTCTAAACTGACCAATTTTACCATCGTCCATCGACGATCTTCATTGGTGAATGAAAACTCTGATTCGATTAACACCTGGCCATCAACCCATCGACGATCGACAATCCTTGATGACTGTCAAAAACACTTCCCCAAATCGACCGACCTGACCATCGACCATCCGCCACTTCTATTGGTTGACGTGGCATGACACGTCATGTGAAGGTGTCAACTTGGGTGACATGGCATGACATGTGGATGTTGGTGTGGCATGACACATGGATGATGAAATCATCATCCTCTTTTCATTCATTGTCGATCAGCCACTTCTCTTGGGCAATGAAAAATCTCGTCACAATCCGTCAATCCTCGATTCGTCAGTCATCGACGATCAAAAGTCCTGCTAGATGTGTGAAACCTTCGTTGGATTCTTTCGATCCCTGATTCGTCGATCATCGGAAATCAAATATCCTCTCTAGGAACATGAAACTTTATTCAAATCACGTCTATCCCCGACCATTGTCCATTGGAAAGTTTGTTGGCAAACCTTGACACTTAGAAATTTTGGCCAAAATCTGTCGATCCCCGACCATCGGAAAGTTTTTTTGGAAAACCTCGACACTTATAAATTTTTGCCAAAATCTATCGATCCCCGACCATAGGCCGTCAGTGATCAGAGATTCCTTCTAGCCGAACCCACTATTATCCCAAGTCACTAATTCGACCATTGGCGATCGGTGAGTTCTATTGACAAATTTGAAACTCTCCTCAAATTTCGTTGATTTGACCATCGTCCATCGACGAATTTAGTTGGAGAACTTCAACACGTAGAAAATTTTGAGCATAATCCAAGTGAATATGGAATTTCGCTATCCTTTAAATTCTAATTTTCAAAGTGAATCTTAGTCGTCAATATGGCAACCCTGCCAAACTTCGAAATCATTAGAAATTTTTAAATTTATTAAAATGAATCTAGGTCATCGATCGCAAGAACAAAAGCGATCTTGGTCATCGATTCATTAAACTCTCCCAGCTATGTAGGCCTCCATTAAAACAAAAAAATTCACCTTGCATGTCAAATTTAACTTTGCGAATTGGACATTCGACATCATTAAAATGTCTCAGCCAATTCTGGTAAACTAATCTCGATTTCTCCCACAAAATTGGGGATTTTCACTATGGTTTTTCCATCGTTTTTCTCAATTTTCTCAAACCAAAGTCTGTAACAACAAATTTATCCAAATTTTCACTAGTTCTTGGCCCATATGGGTCCATTGTTGAACCAGTATCTCTAATACCACTTTGTAACATACCCAGCCCCCAGCTAGGTCACATCACTACTTAAACGACCCATTAATTTTTTTTGTTACTAAATCTATATATAGAAATAATACTCAACATGGAATTCATTCACATGTAAATGTCTATGCTTCCAAAAAACGTAAATATAATTGCTTAATTGTGCATAGAACAACTAAATAACATGCAACAACATTCAACCACATAAACAGGGATTTAAATGCATCATTCTACTCACAACAAGCAATAATAACCAAATATAACTCAAAGTAAATTGCACAACAATTATATCAACAATTAACATGAATAAACATAGCACATAAGAACACTTACCTTAATGAAATGTGAAACCCGCTCCAGAGGATGGATATTCCTCCCAACCATAGTATTTCTTCTCCAGTTCTCAATAGCAAGAACCCTCGAGTTGGAGCTATGAATCCAGAAGAAACAGTGGTCCATAAGCCTAGCTAATGTCCCCTTCTCAACAGTCAAACTCACAGTTAACTCCAATCCACCAACACTCTTCCCTTCAACCTGCACAACCCAAGGGATGAAATCCCCCTTCACTAGTCACATTCTTGTAGGCCTTTCCACTCCCCTCCAAGACTCCAACACAGGTTGGACATAAATTATTCTTTCTAGGACTTCAGGAATTTCACAGTCGCAACTCAAATTCACCCAACAGCCAAAACTCATGCTTCTTGGATGAATTTCGAACATCTCGTCACTCCCAGGCACATGTCCTCTTTCTTCACGAAATTACCTCTCCAAAAATAAACCAAACATGTCCACAACAACTTCCTACAAGATCTCACACTTATAACTCCATTGCTAGCCAAAAAATTCCATGTAAAAACAGCGCTCTATGCAAAAATTGTGAATGCTTAATTATGGTCTCCTACCTATACAGATTTTATCTCTTTCTCTTGCTTGTTTGATTTGCACTCTTCCTCAAGTTCACTATAATTAGCCCCCATTCTCTCAATAACTATGGGAAGTGACTCTCACACCAACCCCCTTACATGAATTCAATGATTGGGCTCTAGAACACTCAACAACTAATGGAAGGTTCATGGAAAGGATAATTTAGAGAAAAAGAGGAAATGGATTTTGCAGTTTAATAGATGGATAACTCCTCATATGGACCCTACCTCTCTTGTGGATACTTAACTCTAAATATCCATCTATGTTCGTTTGCAGGCGGCAATACATTTCATTCATTATATTTCAATTTACATCATTTTCATATTGGCTCCTAGACCATACATCACATTTATAATATACATCTCTTGGCTCACCGATACATACTACATTACAATACACATCACTAGTTTGGGATTTGAAAACAAGGATCTTACAAGGGATAGCTTGAAGTTGATACTTCATTTTCTTTATCCCCAACAAAATCTTTGTGGATACTTAACTCTAAATATCCATCTATGTTCGTTTGCAGGCGGCAATACATTTCATTCATTATATTTCAATTTACATCATTTACATATTGGCTCTCGACCATACATCACATTTATAATATACATCTCTTGGCTCTCGGCCACATACTACATTTACAATACACATCACTAGTTTGGGGTTTGAAAACAGGGATCTTACACAAGAGATAGCCTGAAGTTGATACTTCATTTTCTTTATCCCCGACAAAGTCTAAATCAGAATATTCAATCATTTTGAATTCATTCACCTTAGAGTTCTTGAGTCTAAAATCTTGAGTTCCCTTCAAGTATTTGATAACTCTTTTTGCAATAGACCAGTGTCCTTCACAAATTTTTTGCATGAACCTAGAAATAATTCCAACAACAAATGAAATATATGTTCTGGTGGTGGTAAGGTAGATGAGACTCCCCACAATTTGTTCATACTTGGTTGCATATTCAAATTCATTTCCTTCCTTTGATGTGAGCTTCAAATTATGTTCCATTGGAGTGGAAACATGATTACACTCAGTCATGTTGAACTTGTTCAACAATTCTCTCACATACTTATTTTGGGAGATGAATATGTACTTTGGATTTTGATTCACTTCAATGCCCAAATAGTAGAGAAGTTGTCCAAATTTGTCATTTGAAAGCGTTCATTGTTCCCCATTATCATCTACATATACTACAATATATACAACAATTTTTCCAACTTTCTTGACAAACAGAGTTGCATCATCAAGATTGTAGTGCTTTAAAATCAATTTCAGAAGATGATCAATTATCTTTTCATACCAGGTTCACAGTACTTGTTTCAGGCCATTTGAGGATTTGATGAGATTACATATTTGTTGTTATTGTCCCTTCACAACAAATCCTTCTGATTGAGACATAAAAACATTATCTTTCAATTCTCCAGTCAAGAAAGTAGTCTTCACATATATTTGATGAATTTTTCATATATTTGATGAATTTTTCATACATTATGTGTTGCCATGGGAAATAGAGTATAGATGGTAACCCATTTTGTTGTGGGGGAAAAATTCTTCTCATAATCAATAATTTATTTATGTGTATATCTTTTTTCCACGAGCCTTTCTTTGTGCTTGTCAAGTGAGCCATCTGATTTGTACTTGTTCTTGAATACCCACTTGCAGCCAATTGGTTTGGTTTGGAATGAAGGATCCAGAAAATTTGACGTCCCATTCTTGATGAGAGAATCATATTCTCTTTGCATGGATTCTTTCCATTCATCATGAGAAGTGGCTTATTCAAGGGAATTCGGTTCAAGTTTAGTAGATAAATTCAAATCATATTCATATGAAACATCCATGTCATCTACATCACTTGAATTTGAATTGTCACCTTCATCTTGTCTTGAGGTACTTATAGTTCATGTCTTTCCGACCTCATCAAGATGAACACTTTCAAGTACTTTTATGAGCCATTTTAGTGGAAATTTTTTATATGGTGTTGAATTTGCATCAAGAATCATATTTTCAATATTTTCAATCATATCATCCAAATGAAATTCAATTTCTTATGAAGTGGTTGGAACTTCTTCATGAGGGGGAGATGGTGTTTCAAAATAAAAATAAGATTCCATATATTGAACCAAGATAAGGATCCCCCCTTCGAGATGTGGAATATCATCATCAAATTCATGATATGTCTTTACACGAATGAACTTGTCTAGATTATCAAGATACCTCTCAACAATTTTGTCATTCTTGGAGGATTCAAGAAAGATTACATCTCTAGAAAGGATGAATCTCTTGTTTGTCTCATCGTAAAAATGATATCTCTTTATGGTATTTGAGTACCCCAAGAAGATGCACTTTCGAATCCTTGCATCAATCTTGTTTCTTTGCTCCTTAGGAATCAAGGCATAACATGTTGAACCAAATACCCTAAGATGCCTCACTGAAGAAAAAGGAGTCTTGTTTTCAAGAGCATGAGATGGACACCTATTTTTCACATAAACTGCACATAGAACAACACCGTCCCAAAACATCAATTTTACATTCTTGAAAAACATCATAGAACAAACCATATTTAGGAGTGTCAAGTTCATTCTTTCAGCTACACTATTATGTTCAGGATTGTATGGAACTGTGGTTTATTGTTTGATCCCAAGTTGGTGAAGATAGCTTTCAAATTCATTATATGTATATATTTTTTCATTATCAGTGCAAAGAGAGCCAATACAAGATTGAGCTTCATTTTGAATCCATACTTGAAAAGTTTTAAAATTGTCAAAAGCTTGTAATTTTTATTTCAGCAAATATACCCAACACATCCTAATGTAATCAATAATAAAAGACATGATATATTTATTTTCATTTGCAGAAGGAACTTGCATACGGGCCACACAAATCATAATGTATCAGTTCAAGTTTTATACATGCTCTGGAAGTAGAATCATGAAACGGTTTTTTGCTATGCTTTATAAGGATGCAAGCATTGTATTGCTTCAAGTTCCTAGGAATAGTAGGAAAACTAGAAACACCATTATTTCTCAACAAACAGAGGTTGCCATAATTAATATGACCAAATATAGAATGCCACAAAATACTAGATGGCATTGTACCTTCACCGTGATGAGAGAGGTAGCTAGCATTATGTGCATGAGCAGATTTCCCTTTTAGCTTCAACAATCTTCCATCTTCCACTTGGGTCATGACAACCATGTTGTCATAATCCTTCCTTATTTCAACTTTTCCATTGAAGATACGAATAGAGTGGCCTTGTTGTCATATGTGCACAAGGGACAATAAGTTCCTTTGTATCTCAGGAAGATAGAGCACATTATGTAAAAGAAAATATGGGAGTCTAGGCAACTTGATCCTAATGGTGTCCATTCTTGAAGGATTGGGATTTGATTTATCTGCAAAATACACTATGTCATATACATTGTCATTGAAGTCTCTTTAGAATGTCATGTGGGAGATTGCACCTATGTCAAGAATCCATGCATCTCTCCAAGAATTATATGAAGTGTTAAAAACATATTCAATTACTCCTATATCGCAATGGGAAACAATGTAATGAGAAGATTCAAGTGCTTTACCTTTCTCTAGTTCTGAAGTTTTACCATTTTCTTCTCTCTAATTCTATTTTTCTTCTTTTATCTTATTTTATGGGTCTTTACAATCATTCGCTTCATGTGACCCATTCTTTTTGCAATGGGTATAGTGAAAATTAGATCTCTCACCTTGTTTGTCTCTACCACCCTGCCTCTGAAAGTATTTCTTCAACGTCCTCTTTTGTTTTCTTCTCCTATAGAATAATCATGTGGTTGATTCTTGTTTTTCTGAGAAAGGCACACTATCTCACCGGTGGAATGGGATAACTTATTTTCGAATGATTTCTCACGTTATACAATTTTCTCCACCAAAGTGTCAAATGAGATGGATTTTATTTGACCACTAGCTTGCAGAGATTCAAGGTCATCAGAATATGTGGGGTAGAGGGCCTTAATGAAGGGTAAGAGGGAGTTCTATATTCACTCTAGTGGCATCAATGCCATGCATTATGGCTTTGATTTTAGAATATAAAGCCATAGGGTCATCATTCTTCAACTCTAGGTTGAATAGCTTCACCAACATTTATATGAGCTCCAATTCTAAGTGAGTGTCATACAAGTTGTTCAATCTCTTCAAAGAACTATAGGAGTCAGTAATGGAAACAACATGATGGCTGACCTCTTCGCTTACTATCACAAAAGTCACAGCATATATTTACTTGTCTTTGTCTTTCCATGTGGCATGTTCCTTGTATGATGTAGGAATGGTCAATCCGCTACTCTTCCACTATGCTTATGTGGCAGTTGATTCGGCTACTTGTTCACTAACAACTATTGCTTCACAAATTTCATTCCACAAGTCGTTGAAGATCAGTGTGATTTTGATCTTTCTTTACCATTCTTGGTAATTCTCTTTACCAGTTAGCACCACACCAACGATATAGATGAGTGAATGCATCTTCAAACACCAACTTTCTCAAAGAGGTCTTGTACAGATGTTCTTTGGGGCTTGGAGAAAAATGTCTTTGGCTATTGTTTTAAGCATAGAAGCAGTGTAAGGAAGATAACATTAATTATTTTGAAACTCACTTGTGGGTTTGGAAACATTGTATTCATTCATGATCCAGGTCATCCTTTTCCCCTTGGGCAGCTTCCCCTTATAAAATATGATTTTTTCTTTAAGGCGATTCCAACACTATGGACTTCTGGCTTATGCACTCAACAATCCATTTGGTTAAAATTTTACGACATAGATAAATTTTCCATTGTAGAGAATATGACCTAACGCATGTTAGTTTTTGGAACCTCCCTCGAGACCCGTTTACCATCCAAGTATCCCAACACCAGATGTAGCACAAGCGCATTGATATCCAATGTTTTGACAAAGTTTATCACACATAAGGAAGGATCTGGAAAGGAAGAATATTCTATGGAAGAAACCCTCGATGAAGACAACCATGATAGTGGTGACTCTTGTTATTTTTATTCTCTAGTTAAACGCGCATGCAAGCTTCTCCATCGAAATCTACGCGTCAAGGTTATAGACGACTTTGTTCTCGTAGGGAAATTTCATTGCTTGGAGAATCATGAAACATTATTCTCTATGGCGCAGTTGAAAATAGGCAAATTACTTTGGTTAATGTTGTGAAAATTTATGCCCATAGGATCGAGATCTAGGGTTGTTAAATTTACAGTGAATTTTGTCAAATCCTTAGTCAAACTCTGATTTGAACCTCCAATAAAAATTTAATAGTAATTTAGTAAACAACTAGCATTCAACAGTATTTTATGAGAACAAATACAAATGACTAAGTAATCTGAAACATAGCAGCGGAAATAAACGAACAGTAGACAACATTCATCCACACATTTGACAAATAGATATATGGGAAATGACCCTGGAAAAACCTCGAAGGGAAAACCAGCCAAGGAAAAATTATTTTATTATAGAGCTAAAGGGGGAAAATTTATGAGTTTACAATAGCAATATTTTTAGCATTAATTACAGTAGTACTTATCTGGAAATTTGTGTCAACATTTCACCTCAATTTATGTGCCAAAGTCCCTTGATCTATGTGCCTAAAATTTATTGTATGGACCTGTACCTTTCTATTGTACGATTGCATGAACTTGACAATCTCGATTTCTATGCAAATTTCTTGTACCTTTATGTACGATGTTGTACAGTTTTACTCCAGCATTAAATACCTCAATTTATGTGCATCAAATGCCACAAATTATGTGCATTTCCTTTGTTGTATGACCATCATTAAATTCAATATACGACCTACCCTAAAATTCACATTGTATAGACTATCCTTTAATGGTTGTAGCTATCTTGGGATGTGTGCCCCCTCTCCTTTGGATTTGCATCAATCTTCCTTTGTTTCTCCTATTTTCCTTTCATCTCTATCTCTCTTGGAAAATGTGTCTCTTCACTTCCCCTCTCAATCTCTCATTGAAAAGTGTGTCCCACTCTCTCTCAATGCTCCTTTTATTTACTCATTAATGAGTAACTTCCCTAACCCTAGATCTCAATGGCTGAGATTCAATATTTCTCCACAAGATCAACGAACATGACTTAATATTTCATTGAGTTCACTTAAATCACTTAAGTAACCCAAACTTTATAAAGTCATTTTTACTAATTAAATACCCCACTTAACTTTATAAAATCACCTTATAAAGTCAAGTCACTAGAGAGATACATTTACTCGGTCACTTCTGCATGTTGGGCACTGCCAATGCAAAATTACCTTCAAGCTACAAAAACTAAACACTCCCTCTTAGTGAAGGAGGTACTTCTAGAACCTCCACCGGAATTTGTCTCCAACCCCATCATCTCATATTTTATTGTAGTTGTTCCCTCTGAACTAGAAGCCTCTACTGCTACATGTGTTGAAATATGATATGGAGACATGTCCACCCAAGTCATGCTCCTAGGAGTATCATCACTTCTCTGAGCATCCATAAGTGTCATCTCATACCAGCTAAGTCCTCTAAGAGTAACGGAAGAAGCATGAGTCCCTGATATCAACTCACTCTTACGAGAAACCTGCTCACTCTCTGACACTGACACTAATTCTAAATCCAAGAATCCACTGGATCCAACCACGGGTTGTCCCAACATGTATAACCTCTCATACTAGACACCAAAAAATACAGTTGTGTCCATAGTAGCTCCCTATATACCCAAAAACACTTGTCCATGGAAGAACACAATTACATCCCTCAACCTCTAAAGTTGACACTAAGAGAAAATTTATTGGCATCTTTGAAACAAACAACACCTCGTCCAACTCCAAAAAACCTCCTCACACATCCAAATCCTTTCACTGCATGTTTGGTGCTAACCCCACAACCCACATACAATTCTAAGGCTATCTCTGAAAAAATAAGGAACAAGGACCTCATTTCTGTCATATGTCGAGATGCACCATCGTCCACAAACCATGCTCCAATGTCCCCAAAATTTGCACTACCACTAACTGAAAGACCAGTCATCAGAGAAAATTCCTTCTCAAACTTCTCAGTAAACTCAATAACCTCAACGGATGTTGATACCTCNTGTCGAGATGCACCATCGTCCACAAACCATGCTCCAATGTCCCCAAAATTTGCACTACCACTAACTGAAAGACCAGTCATCAGAGAAAATTCCTTCTCAAACTTCTCAGTAAACTCAATAACCTCAACGGATGTTGATACCTCTGGATCCTTCTTGCTCTTCTTCTTGTTCATACATTGACTAGCATATTGGCCAGTCTTATGACATGCAAATCATTTCACTTTTCTCATGTCCTTATTGTGTTTTTTCTTTCCCACAAGAGAAACATTTTCCTCGTCTGCAAGACCCTTTGCCTTCTCTTGATATCTACTCTGAGAAGCCTCTTGGATCTCCTCCTGAGTAAATTCATCCCATAGTCTTCTCCAATCTGGGAGCTTCTCTCTCCCCACCACACAATTCATGAAAACATCTCACTCTTTGGTGAATCCCTTGAGGGATATGCACACCAACTCCAAGTTTGGAATAATCTCCCCTACAATTATCAACCCATCCTTCACTTGTCTAAGCCTAGTGAGATAGGAGGCCACACTTTCTCCCTTTGACATCCTAGTGTTGTGGAGCTTGTCCCTTAGGGCCATCTTCATGCTCTCATTCTTGTTCTCGTACAAGTTTATCAATGCATCCCACATCTCCTTGGTTCTTAGCTTCT
>SNQJ01S0234448.1:13976-25420 GCA_010110895.2 Picea sitchensis
TATTGAGGAGATTGGATCGAGAAACAAGGCTACCGGAAAGGTATAGTTCATCTGATTTACGTTCAAATTTTTCTTTGTATATTACTGATGATGATCCTAGAACTATCAGGGAGGCAGTGGATTCAGAGGATCGAAATCTCTGGAAAAGGGCCATGGAAGAAGAAATGGAATTTTTGGATAAGAATGAGGCTTGGGATCTAGTGGAGTTGCCAACTAGAAGAAATCCCATTGGAAGCAAATAGGTATTTAAAAGGAAGTTGAATTCAGAAGGAAAAGTGGAGAAATACAAAGCTCGATTAGTAGCAAAGGGTTATTCCCAGGTTGAGGGAATTGATTTTGGTGAGATTTTTTCTCCTGTTGCCAATTTAACCTCCATAATATTTATGTTATCTGTTGTTGCTGCATTTGATTTTGAAATAGAACAAATGGATGTGAACACAACATTCCTACATGGGGATTTGGAAGAAGAAATCTATATGAAGCAACCAGAAGGTTATGTTGTGAAGGGAAAGAAGGAGCTCATATGCAAGATGAAAAAATCCTTGTATGGTTTAAAACAATCACCAAGGGTGTGGTATCAAAAATTTGATACTTATATGCTGGGACTTGGCTTCACAAGAAGAAAAGAGGATCACTGTGTGTATTTTAAATTAATTGGTGATCATTTGATTTATTTGGTCTTGTATGTGGATGACGTGTTGTTGATAGGAAACAACAAGGAGATTATCCAGGATGTGAAAACTCAATTGTCCTCTAAATTTGATATGAAGAATCTCGGTGCTTCAAATTTCATTTTGGGCATGGAAATTAAAAGAGATCGGAAAAAGAGGAAACTCTAGTTAAATCAAAGAAAATATGTCGAGACAATATTGCAAAGGTTTAATATGCAGGAATGCAAACAGGTCAAGGTTCCTATTCCTGTTGGTGTAAATTTATCTACGGATCAGTGTCCCAAGACACATGAAGAAGAGGAGGACATGTCTCATGTTTCATATGCCAGTGCAGTTGGAAGTTTGATGTATGCAATGGTTTGTAATAGACCGAACATTACACATGAAATGGGATTTTTGAGCAGGTATATGTCAAAACCAGGGAAGGAGCATTGGACAGTAGTTAAAAGGGTTTTCGGGTATTTGCGTGGCATGCTAGCTATGGATTGTGCTACGAAGGAAGACCGAGATTGGACAGAGTGGTGGATATACATGGATTTGTGGATGCAGACTGGGCAGGAGATCTGGAGCATAGGAGATCTATAAGTGGGTATGTATTTAACCTGTTTTGGAGGAGAAATAAGTTGGATGAGCAAAAGACAAGCTGTAGTGGCACTTTCAACTACAGAAGCTGAATACATGGCAGCCACTCATGAAAGTAAGGAAGCAGTATGATTACAAAGATTGTGTTCAGGTATTGGGTTGGTACAATAAGCTATAAGAATAGATTGTGTCAGTCAGAGTGCAATTCTTCTGTCAAAGAACCCAGCTCATCATTCAAAGACAAAACATATTGATATTCAATATCACTTTGTGAGAGACATGGTTGAAGAAAAGAAAGTATTTTTGATGAAGGTGGACACTTTGAAGAATGTTGCAGATTCATTAACAAAATATGTGAGCATTGAGAAGTTCTCTTGGTGTAGAGGATCCATGGGCATTATTGCCCTGAATTGTTGACTATGTAACCATGTAACCCCCTGTGTGCAAAGAAAACAACAAGTGGGAGAATGTTGGGTATGTTTTATATTATTTGCATGAGTAGTAGTGCCTGAGCATCTGCGTCGGGTGCACAGGGGGGTTAGAAGGGGCTGGATCCCCCCGTGCGGGGGTTCAGCGGTAGCGCCCCTAATTTTGTTTTTTCGCATCAGGACCACATTTTGAGGACCGCATTATATTTAGGTGGTTTTTCGGCACATGGTTTCTTTGCTGATGGTTTTCTATTTCCGGTTAAGGAATTAGGGTTTTGGACTAATCCAAGTCATTGGGTTAGGGTTTTGGATGTCGCTGGCTCTTATATGTATTTTGTATTGTAAACATTGTAACACAATGAATGCATATAGAATATGTTGGTTTTCCTGGTTTGGGTTTCCAGGAGAAAAAATATCTGTGTAATGTTTGTATTTTCCATTGTATCTTTTCTATTCTTTTATGAATANGACCACATTTTGAGGACCGCATTATATTTAGGTGGTTTTTCGGCACATGGTTTCTTTGCTGATGGTTTTCTATTTCCGGCTAAGGAATTAGGGTTTTGGACTAATCCAAGTCATTGGGTTAGGGTTTTGGATGTCGCTGGCTCCTATATGTATTTTGTATTGTAAACATTGTAACACAATGAATGCATATAGAATATGTTGGTTTTCCTGGTTTGGGTTTCCAGGAGAAAAAATATCTGTGTAATGTTTGTATTTTCCATTGTATCTTTTCTATTCTTTTATGAATATCTGTTTGCATTAGATATTGTACAAGGTTAGAATTTACAATGAGGATATTGAAGAAAGTAGTTGTAGAAAATCATAGGAATTGGCATAGTTCACTTCATAATTCCTTATGAGCCGATAGAGTAACACCTAAGGAATCTATGGGGAACTCCCCATACTTTCTGGTATACAGACAAGAAGCCATTCTCCTGAATGATCTATATATTCCGTCTCTTCAGCTTGCTCAGGGTTCTAGAGGACAACCCTCATCAATTATTCAACAAAGGATTGATACCCTCCTCATGCTGGAAGAAGAAAGGGAGAAAGAAAAAGAAAAGTTCATCGCTCATCAATAGATAGTTAAAAGGTGGTTTGAAAAGCACAAGGACAAAGTGAAGAATTTTGAAGTAGGAGATTTAGTCCTAAAATGGGATAGGGAAAATGAACCAAAAGGAAAACATTCAGAGTTTCAGAATCTATCGCTCAAAACATTTTAGGTAGACAAGAAGCTTGGGGCAAGCACGTGTTAGTTGAAAAATCTGAGGGGGTAACTTGACACCCTCCCGGTGAATGGCCAAGCCCTAAAACAATATTTATTTTAAAAAACAAAAAATGTGTGTGTGTTTTCATGTTATTTTGTTTTTAGGTAGGCTGATTGCGGAGTCCTTTATTTATGTTTTTCTTTGTGTGGTATTTTTGTGCATTAAATTTTTGTTTTTCAAGGAATCGGTTGACCTTAATCAATGTGGCGTAGAAAACTCTATTCCTGACTCACGCTTACATGCAACACAAGAAACATTGGGCAAACTACGATTTTCTTAAAGAGTTATGTATCTAAACTTTGAAAATAAACAACTTTGGCAAGTGATGAAGTGTCTATCTGGTGGTTTGCTAAAACCTAAAGGGAAATATGGTAAGTTGGAAAGGACCATATGTACCTCAATAAAAAGACATAAAAAGTTTCAACTTAACCATCTCATCTTGCAGATAACATACATCCTCCTTTCCCACTCACTTAGGGCATCTCTGTCGAAAATAGATCAATTGTATCAAATTAGCAAGAAGTAGAGGAGGGTATGTAGATAACTCTGTTAGGGATATGGATGCTCACTGACATCGAAGCAAGGTCTGTGATGTCGGGGTGACTCCGCCAGGGCTATGGACACTTGCTGGCAGCGGAGCGACACCAGAGAAAATGAATGATGATAACTAAAAGGCCTCATTCTAGTGAATATTTTACTCAGTTCTTCTCACAAGGGGGTATGGGTTATGGTCAAAAGGAATGAAGGTGTCATAAAGGTTGAAACCCCATAGGTGGGTGTTGATTCACGAACCGAGGGAATTTTAAATGCAAGGATAGAAGAGACTCTGATGAAAACAAAACTAGTTGGGTTCTTAACCAACTTCTGCATCAGCTAAGCCCAAGGAAGGAACAGATATTCATCTTTCTCCCAATAAGTCTCCATTTGTTGAGCACTCAACACACCCTAAAATTCTTATGAAATTTTATCACTTTTTGGGTACCACTTGTTTTCTTTTACTATCTAAATGGATTTCACTTTGGGGAATGGTTTATGTCTTTTTTTTTTTCATGACTCTTATCAATAAAGTCAGGTTTGTTTGAATTTATGAAACCTCATGTCTAAAAGAACTTGACATCCTAGATAGGAATCTGCAACTAACATTGCACCTAACGTGCTTATGTTCGGCATCGAGAAACTTCAAGTAGGTAAAGTGGCCACACAGTTACACTAATCATTGATCATCGATCCATAATTGGCTTCAGTAGAAGGTAGAGTTGGTTTGCGTAAGATATTCTCCACGAAAATACAGGAGATAGCTGATCCCCTTCGTCATTGGAAAAATATGGGAAGGATAGACATTAACAAAGGTCATAAAGAAATCATCGATAACCGATGATCGATGTGCTTTATCGAGGTAGGGGAAATCTAGAAAGGTTAAAAGAATTGTTTTTTTCTACGACAAACATATCGTCGATATTCGATCCCCGATACACTTTTGGTTGCAAGACTTTTCAAGAGGGTCGATCCGAGAGAACTTTGGTAGGTTTATCGTCGATCGCTGATCCTCGATACTTTTTGGCATCGAAAATATAGGATCGGGTTTTAGAACGTTTAGCTTAAAGAAAGTATTGATTCTGATTAACATGAGTAAATGAATTCACCGGTCTCGAGTGCCATGAGTCTTTATCATGTAAGGGTGTCGTACGACCTAGTTTCATCCTGAGTCATATTAAGGTTTTGTGGGTCCTAGTTGCACCTCTTAGTCATCTTTTCCATGTCGGCTCTATATGTCAAGATTGATCAATGTCAGAGTTGTTGCAAGAAGATATCAACAAAAAGTGTTTGAAGCAGAATCCCGACCCTCGACTCACCAACTGCACTACATGATGTTTCACACTGGGGAGAGATAGGTAAAAAAGACATTTTCATTATATGTTATTTTTGGTATTTTAATTATGAATTTTTTGTGTTATGTATTTTAGACTAATTAAGAGCTCTCAAAATGCAGATGTGGCACCTTTTAGGCCTCTAGGATCATCTCTTATCCAAAGGCATGGAGAGATTGGCATAGTGGCAGTTTGAGGGGTAGCAGCTGAGGATCTCAAGGAGATCGAACACAAACTCAAAGGGTTGACTATGGATATCCATGACATCACTGTGAATGAGCTACCTCAACGTTACCAATGCCATACTGTTGGAATTTCAACATCCATTGGTTGACTAATCCATCATGTATCACAGGAAGTGGTTTGTTATCATGCTATGTGCTTCAACATTTTGGTCTCAGGACACACTTTTTTGTAACTTTTGACGTTATAATACAAAACTTATACTAGCTTACTTGTCTTTATGTGTGTGTTTGGATTTATAAATGGCACAAATTTCTATCTAAAACATAATTTTCTAATGCATATGTTAATGTGTTTAGATATCTAAAAATGTGTTGATATTCAATGTAATCAAAATTTCTTTCTAAGAGGAGAATTCTCAAGTATACCCATAATAGTGTAGGAATTTGGATGGAATAAATGTTGCTTAATTGCAGCACCACAAATTGAGAATCAAGGCATACAATTAGATGATGGATGTCAAATGAAATGGCATTAGTTAATAACTCAATAACTTCACTATATTCCAAAATATTATTAGTTTCATGACCAAGGAAAATACTGTGTAGACTGATCAATTCGTCCGTAGGTGGATTGGCCATGCAACAGACGCTATATTTTGATTACTGTGACTAGAACCATCAACAAAGCCAATATAGGGTAGCGAGAACACTGACATATAGAAACCGAGGACAAGGAAAGGTAAGCAGTTTGAGGGAAGAAAAAGAAATGACAAAAAGCACACTAGAGTATGATACATTAAAGTACAAATCACTCATGCAAAAATATTTTAAGCATAATACTTCTTTAGGTAAAGCCCATTTCTGGGTTCACCCAAAGGAATTCCATCGTAATAAACCATCTTTTAAGCCCCTTTACCTAACACTTGTTTAACGATATAAGGGCCACACCACAAGGGCTCGAATTTACATGCCTCCAACAAATCAAGATCTTGGTCATACAGAAGAACCAAATCGCCTTCAGAAAAAACACAAGGTTTAACATGTTTGTCATATTGAACCTTGACATTTTTCTTCTGGGTTTCTATTACTAACGCAACATCATGATGAGTCTCATCTAATTGCATTAAATACAAGAGATTTTCTTCTTTGGCTATGGTGTTGGGGAGAAGTTCGACAACTAATTTCAGAGATGGGATTTCACATTCAATCGGAAAAATGACTTTGATACCATACACTAATTGGAAAGGCGTGAACCCCGTAGAATATTTAACTGACATTCAATAGGCCCATAATGCCAAAACAATAATTGTGTTCCATCTTGAATTGTAAATCCCTATCATCTGTTGAATCATAGTAGTTAAATCTTTCTTGATTGCTTCAACTTGGCCATTGGCCTATGGATAATAAGGGGTTGGGTTTTCATGCCATAAATCCAACTTCTCAGTAAGCTCATACATCATAAAATTGTGAAAATGGGTGCCATGGTCAGTGACAATGGCTTGAGGGACACCAAACCTAGTGATGATATGATTGAATATAAATAGTGTTGTAGTTTTCCCAGTGTTATCAAATCTAGGCATCGCCTCAGCCCATTTAGTGAAATAATTCATAGCTACAATAATGTATCCATTGCCCCCGACTGAGTGAGGGTTACATGTAATGAATTCAATGCCCCATTTAGTAGATGGAACAACATAAACTATAGGATAGAGAGGAGCAGGATGAGATTGCATCTTATTATTATAGGTTTGACAAGCATGGAATTTATGAACTACAAGAATGCAATCTTTGAAAAGAGAAGGCCAGAAGTAACCAGCTCATAGGATATTTTGGGAAGTGACATACCTATACATATGATTGCCACATGCTCTAGAATGATAGTCATTTAATGATTTATCAACTTCATCATATGTCAGACAATGTCGAAACATGGATTCAATACCATGATGGTAAAGGGTATCACCAAGAATAATATATTGATGGGAATGATACCTAATATGATGACGATCTACACAAGATATATCGGGAAGGAAAGTTTGGGTTTGGATATAATAGATAATGTCTCCATACTAGATATCATTTGAACTAATCAAAAAGAGAGATTCATCAAGGAAAGAATATTCTAGCACATTTTTTGTATCAGCAGAGGGAAGGTCACATATCAACTTAGCAAAGACCAAATATTTCTTTGACTTGGCTCTCTCAAACTCCAAATCAAACTCCTCAAGAATCACAATCCATTTGGAGTATTTTCCCTGTAGAAATTGTGTTGGCACAGGGGAAGACCCGGGGTTCAATGATTCAACAACGCACCAAAAAAACCCTAACTACCGACCCTTTCCGCAACACCTGCGAATCAGATGAAGTCTCACCCGAGGTAGAAGCATGGGTGGTTGTAGGACTCAAGTGTCTACAACCTATATAGGGCACATATCTGTGATTACAACACTCTAACAAAGCACTTAGAAGTTATCATTCATTAGTATTTAACCTTCATTCATATCACAGATAAAACCCTAATTACAGAGCTAATCAAGTCTAACACATTTAAGCACCCAACACATAGAAATAGATTAGATCTATCATTCATTCATATCATTAAGCACTAAGCACGATATCCGATGCGTCTAACATATATTACTTCACTAAGCACAAATCAATCACAGCACAGGATATATGTGGTTCACCCCAGTGTGGGGCTACGTCAACCAACTCTTCTTCTTCTTTATTATCTTCTTCAAGCTCCCTACATCCACAGATCCACAGGGTCAACACATGAGATCTGCATGCACCTTGTTGGATCCTCCTTCCCCAAGTAGATCTAGGCATAGAGCCTTCTTACAATCACTTGCATTTAGTTCTACAAGCTCCTGGCACACAGTATGCACAGAGCTAGATCAGTCACATAGATCCAACACTAATTGCACTTAGCTTACAACTGACTAATCACTAGTAACTTCTTCTTTCATCACTTAGATATCTATTTATACTTTACAAAATGGGCCTAAACATGGGTAAAACCCATGGGCCGACATCCCATGCCCATTGCATAAATCCTAAACCCAAAAATCCCTAAAAAGGGGTTGAGATATTGTGATCTCCGCTTCACCTTGCGCACCACCTTCGACTAGCCTGTCGAAGTCCCAAAATTGGTCAAACATGATCCAAGTTATCCAAAACTTGGTTAAGGGCCAACAGGCCCCCAACACTCACCTATGACTCATCTAGAGTCACTCTGATCTGAGTAAATCTGTTTCTTTGCTTTGACCTATTGCTTCACCAGAGCCTCCTGCTCGGTGAAATCCTGAATAAATTTCTCGATCACTGGCCCTTCCAATCGTTGTTCCACCGTGGTGACCACTTTCTCTAGCTATGCACCCTATCCTTCAATCTCCTTGAAAAGTGTGCAAGCTTCATCCTCAACTAGCTAGAGTCTCTGAGTCACTTCCATGACTTTACTCTGGATGGCATGGACCTGTTGCTAAACAGTGCGCTGTTCTTGGGACCTTTTCATTCTCTCAACTGCTGATAGTGGCTTCAACTGCATTTGCACTATTGTTGATTTCTTATTCACCTCTTGGATATGTGACTCCAGAGTCCTCTATAAGGTTCTCGTAGGTCTTCGCACTTCGATTGCTGAGATGTTTGCATTCCAAGGCTAATTCTTTGATTCTCTCAACTGCGCTCCCCACAGTTTCTTCTCTCTGGTCTCGCATTTCCTGCAGAGTGCTTGGTACTGTATGTAATTCTAATTCTTCTACTCTTTGTTGGAGTTGCTCAATGGATTCAACAAGCTTCCCCACTTGACTCTCCACTGGGTCTTCTTCCATATATTCTAAGCCCGTCATATAGAGAAGTCATCTAGTGAATTCGTCTTTATATCCAATCTGCTCCGTGAGGAACTTTTCTTTCTCCTTATGGATCTACGCTCTATCCTCTTTGAACTTCACTTGGAGGTCTTCTTTTTCCTACTGTGCAACCCATCATTTCTTTATGGATTCATCCTTTTCTTTCTTCAATGCCTCTATGGCTTGTTATTTTTCCTCCTAGACATGACAAAGTAGAGCTTCTGTCGCATCTGCTATTTTACGTAGCTGGGCAGGCTCATCTCCCAACTCAATTCCTTTAGATGACAGTGGTGAAGTAGACACTGTGTGACTGGAGTAGAGGGCTTGTTGTACCCCTTTCATCTCTGCTTTAATCCTGTCATAGATGGTCTCTAGTTTTTCTTCGTTGCGCTATAAAATATCCTCTAAAGTATCTGACAAAATGACGATGATGAGGTAGATGTAATCCACTGTGGGAATAGTCTACAACTTGGGCTTACTATATTTTGACTTCTTCTACGATGAAGGTTTCATTGGGGAAACCTTTCTTTTCTTGGATGTATTTGCCTCTTCAAGGGGATCTCTAGGCAATGTTACTTTGCCCTACTTCTTCTTGTCTTCTTCTCCTTCATCCTCTTCTTTGTCCACTTCATCACCTTCTCCCCCTTCAGGTGAATCTGAAGAAGTCTCTTCTGATGCGTTGTTTATCTCCTGTACCTCTTCCTTTTTCTACTACTGGGTGCATCATACTCTTTGTGAGTGAGCATAGGACTTCCGATTAGGTTGGGGTCAGATAGTTCTATCTGGTTGACTAGTGTAAGGAAATATGGAGGCCATTCTTTAGTTATTTCTTCCATGTCCTCCTCTAGGATATTATAGTAGGATTGGAGCTCTTCTTTATGTTCGTCTTCGCACGTAGTGATATAAATGAAATGCCTATCTATGTGGAACTTTGCAAAGGGCCTGAACCTATGCAGGGTATTTGGCATCTTGTGAGGGAAATCCTCATTATCCCTCTTCAGCTGCAGGTAATAGGTGTGAAACACTGCATTTGACTCCCATTTTTTCACCATGTCTCTCGAATACCAGAGCATAGTGAACTTCGCAGCTAGTGGTTCAGATGGCTCAATTTATGGGAAGGTCACTCCTTTCGGCATATCCTAAGAAATGAAGGAGATGAGGATCACTAGCCAACTAAAATGGAACTTGTAGCCCTGATCTTGATCTTCGCGGTAGTATTTTGCTAACTAGTTGATGAGGTAGATCGCCTAGTTCATTTGTAGTCCCTCCATGCATTTTCTTGCGAGGTCGACGACAAATCCCATGACCTGCATGGGTCTATTCTTTATGATGATCTTGTGAGCTATCAGCTGACAAGCTAGGTGCACTGCACCATTCTGGATGGAGGCTACCTTGTTCCCCACTTCCATTTCTCTACATCGTTGTAGGTGTATTTGATTCGTTGCACCAGTGCGTGGTCTGCAGCCTTCCCTGGGTAGAAGTCTTGTGGGTTTGGTCCTTGCATGCTTAATCCAATGATCCTATGGATCAACTCTAGATCTACGATAATTCATCTGTCCAGCCACAGGTAACCACCATGGAAACACGACATCAGGATCTTAACACACGCGTTAACCTCCTGATGCCTTCCAAAGTGTGGTAATTTCATCATGTTGAGGATCGTGGACCTCACGATGTCCATGGTCCATGGTTGGGGTATTATCTTCGACTTATTCCCCTTTGTTTGGGTCAAATACTTATGAGGTGTGAGAATTTTGTAGTTCTTGTGGTCTCCCAAGTTGAATTCACTGATCTTCAACGTTAGAATCCTCTCCAACTGTGGTTTGATTGCGCATATCCCCTTCGGGAGGTATGCAATAATCAAGGTGTAGTCGAAGTCCCTCGGGACATTGTCATGGCTCACAACACCAGCGAGAGGAGGAATGTAGTCAAGAAATATTGATGGGATGAGCTTCACATTCACTAAGTCCTCAAGATGCTTGGTTTGTTTCTCTGTCGCATCTCGGGATGGTCCAGATCCATGAGTAGTCGACGGTGATGCTTGCACTCCTCTCGTCGATGAGGCTTGGATTCCTGCATACATGAAATTCTCATCCATGAGGTCTATGATAATTTCTTCAATCATTTTCTCTATTGCACTCAAGTCATCCGCGTTGATATTCAACAAGAAGATCCTAGTGAAAATTATGCACCTACACTAGGATGGATCCTCAGGATATTTTTAGGTGGAAGTCTATTTTTAGATGATGAGCAAATTTTATTTATAGATGATGTCTATTCATAGATGTTGAGCAGATTCTATTTATAGATGTATGTCGACTATTATTATCCCTTAATAATAGTTGGACAATAAATATTAATCTATTCTCAATGAGCACTTGGAAATAGTTAACTGAAGTGGAAAATTATTTAGCTATAGGAAATTCGATTTCAAAGGTTGGTTGATGGGACATGCAAGTTGAATTAGTTGTAACTTAGTGATTCGAAGTTGTAACAGAGTTGGATGTTAGTTATGTGAGTTGTAAAGTATTTTAACTTAGTTAAGTGAGTTAAGCTCAGTTGTACTAGTTGTAACTAAACATAAACTA
>SNQJ01S0234449.1:0-13966 GCA_010110895.2 Picea sitchensis
AAGATGAAGTCAGTGACAATGAGACAGGAAGAGTTCTATTCATGGTAGTAAAAGACTCCAACAAAGAAGACTCCAAAGAAGAATATGAAGAAGTCAAAGAAGAATGTGAAGAAGTCAAAGAAGAAATTGAAGAGGTAGAAGTTGACTATCGAGAAGAATCAATGTGTACCATAGAAGTTATCAGAAGAGAAAAGAACAAATTCAAGAAACTACAAGCATAACTAGACAAGAAAAATGACACTCGAGAACTAGAACAAATGATCACAAAATTGAAGGTTCAAATAGAAGAAGATAAAATAATTAAAGAAACACTCAAAGAACAACTAGAAGAAAATGACAAGATCTTTGGAAACTTTGAAACAAAGGTTGTCACACTAAGAAAGGATATTCAAAAAAAAAAAATGCAGAATAGCTCAAAAGTTTTGGATGACATTATCAGCAGTCAAAAATATCATCTTGGCAAGTCCAGACTTTGATACAATCAGACAGAAAATGAATCAAACTCCAAAACAACAAAGCGAGAAACAAATCTAAAGAGCTATGCAGAAACAATCAAAGAGGATAGGAAGATATATAAGGAAGATTACAGGGACACTCCTCCACCAAGAAGAGTCGGATTTCAGAATCAACAATAGACAAATAGGCCTTAAGAAAAAGAATGATTCATAAGAGCACCTCATTTCATAAGATCTTCAACTCCTAGGTATCAAACTATTTTTTTGTTTATGTTATGCATGTAATAATTTTGGACATAAAGCTGTGAATTGCAGAGCTAACAACCAAAATAGTAACAACTTTGAGAGTTATACACAAAGGGATTATTCAAAGAGACCTAGTGACACACAAAGAAGAAGTTACAATAGGTTTGAATCTTTGAGCACTGAAGTGGAATGTTACAAATGTAACAATTTTGGACACATGGCCAAGGATTGCAAAATGACAGTCCCTCCTAAAGAACCTCAACAAAATAATAACAATCATACACAAGAACCTCAGAAAATGACATGGATAAGAAAGCAAGATCAGTATAACAATGAAGAATGCACAGTCGCTCTACAAGCTAAGCAAAAGAAACATGGTTGGTATGTTAACAATGGATGTTCAAAACACATGACAGGTGATAAAGACAAATTTCTTACATTACGAAAAGAAAAAAAATGGATCAGTCTCCTTCGGAAATGATAATGCATCCAAAATCATTGGAGAAGGCACAGTCTGAATTGAGAAAAAGAATGAAAATGCACAAAAGGTTCTATTGGTAGAAGATATGAAACATAATCTTCTAAGTGTGAATCAAATTTGTGACCAAGGTCATAAACTTACTTTTGATTCATAAAAGTGTGAGATAAGAAAAGAAGCTTCATGGAAATTGATCGGTACAGCTACAAGAACTTCAAACAACATATATGTGTTAAGTGAAATTGGAAATGAAAAGTGTTGTCTAGGAAAGGAAGATGGAAGTTAGCTATGGCATAAAATAATGTGTCACATGCATTTTGATAACCTTGTCAAAGTCATCAAAAGATAAGAAGTCATATAAATGCCCCAGATCACGAAACCAACCAACACTTTATTCAAGCATTGTCAACGAGGAAAGAAAACAAAGACTAGGTTCAAATCAAAGGAATATTCAAAAACAAGACCACTAGAAATTGTGCACACTGATCTAGTTGGACCAACTACAACAAAGGGATTAAAAGGCAAAAAATACTTTATGTTATTAGTTGATGATTATACAAGAATGACTGTAGTTTGTTTTCTCAAGAACAAGTCAAAAGTTTTTGAAAACATCAAGATCTACAATAAAATGGTTAAAAATGAGATGGATTCAATAATCAAATGTTTTAGATATGAAAATGAAGGAGACTTCACTTCAAAAGAATTTATGGACTACTGTAGCAGTCATGGAATAAAAAGACAATTCTTCGTTGCTAGGACACCTCAACAGAATGGAGTTGCTGAAATAAAGAACAAGACGGTACAATAAATGGCTCGAACAATGCTAATGGATTTCAAATTGATAGATATATTTTGGACACAGGCAGTGCATACAACAATTCACATTCAAAACAGAGTAATGCTCAGAAACAACACAGATAAAACTCCCTACGAGCTATGGAAAGGAAGACCAGCAAATGTGAAGCACTTCAGATTTTTTGGAAGCAAATGCTAAATCAAAAGAGAAGATGACAGAATGGGAAAGTTTGACTCTCGTGTCGACAAATGAATACTTGTTGGTTACTCAAGTACAAGGAAATCATACAAGTATTACAATCTAATATTGAACAAAGTTGTGGAAAGCATCAATGTAACAATTGATGAAACATGCAGACCAGAATCAAAGGAAGAAGAAAAAAAATCAGCGGAACAACTTTTCGAAGAAGAAGATGAAAAGGAAGTAGAAGAGGAAGATGAAGATGAAGAGAATCTGACAGAAGCAGAAGAGAAAGTTCAGAAAGTATCTCGAAAGACACCTAGCAAATGAGTACAGAAGAATCATCCTTTAGATCAGATTATTGGAAACAAAGATGCAGGAGTTGAGACTAGAAGAAAAATCCATTCACCAGAACAAACACACCTAGCACTCAGGAAGAAGAAAAAATCAGCTTTAACAACTCTTTCAAGAAGAAGATGAAAAGCAGTAGAAGAGGAAGATGAAGATGAAGAGAACTGCTGTATGTATGAGAAAGTTCAGCAAGTATCCCAAAGACACCTAGCAAATGAGTACGTAAGAATCATCCTTCAGGATCGCATTTATTGGAAATAAAGATGCAGAGTTGAGACTAGAAGAAAATCCATTCACCGTAACAAACACACCTAGCACTCTATCTACAATTGAACCAAACCTGCTTTTGAAGAATCCAGCAAGGATGAATTTTGGAATAAGGCCATGGATGAAGAATTGGATCAAATAGAGAAAAATGAAACTTGGGAATTGGTTCCAAGACCAAAGAATAAGAATGTGGATCATAACGCATCCCTCATAGTTACCACAACCACCTACCAATGTGCAATTTTTTCTTTATAAAAGTGTTTGTGTGTGTGTACAAGGAAACAACAATAACCCATTCGACTCTGCGTCGCCAACCGACAACGAACAAGATGCAAACCACGAAGAACAAAACAAGACGACAAGGGACGCATCACAAGTAACCACATGCATAAACTAATTTATTACACCTAATAAAGTAAACCCACTACTAAATACTCTAATGACTCCACCCATCCCACCTGCAAATGGTTAGGACCTCCAAGACACACATATAATGCTCTCAAGTCTGTGTTCCCATCGATTTTAACCATTTGTTGTCCTTAGGGTCATGACTGTTCTTATGAACATGGAGGTGTCTACATCCCAATCTGACACAACACACCAAGCCACTAACTGAATACAATCAAGAACAACATAAATAAGAAGAAAAAATACTTCACGGATGATGCTGACAAGAGGGACTGGTAACAAAACCCACCAACATTATTGAAATGAATAACAACCTCATTTACTAACTCGTGGTAATCCATTGTACTCAAATCAAGGTTATTACAACATATATGTTATTATTAATCTATTTATAAAAGTTACAATAACACTGCTATGAATTATTAAACACCTTTCATTTATCCACATATCCGGGCTATGATCTTACAATTACAACACCTCGTATGTTACATCCACAAAATTATAATGACCTTACAAGATAAAAATTTCAAAATATTCATGAGGAGCTCACTATTCGATGTCATTTAGGATCATAAATTCCTTGTAATGCAATAAGTAACCTCCTATTTAGCCTCCTATTTATAAATAACCCCAATATATGAATAACCTCATGCATATAAATACTTATAAAAGTAAACTCATGTTTATATATAACATACTATTATGAATAACATCATGTTTAAAAATAAATAAATCATCATGTTTAAAATAACATCATATCAAAAATACCAAACATCATGTCAATACATAAAATAACCTCATATATATAAACAACATCGACTTTTAAAAATAACAACACATACCTAATTGAAAAACGAATGTAATAAATGCTAGAACGAGACATTTAAATGACCATGTGTAAATATAACCATAATTAAAAGAACATTGTACCAAATATCCATATTTTAAAATGCCAATATTTAAAAACAAATACATCTAAAATGACGAAATATATAACAACATCATAAATAAATTACCATGAGACATCATGGTTAAAACCATTCATATATAAAATGACCATAATTAAACATGTCCCATGTAAAGGTATCGAATTTTAGAAAGACAATGTATAAAATAGTGATATGTTTCTTTAAAAGACAAGCTTAAAAGACAATATTGATTGTCAATAGATAAAGATAACCGCATATTACAATTAACGTCACTAAAGATAACAATGTGATATCAGGGTTAGAAACCGTCCATATATAAATATATATACACTCATTTCATATAAATATATAAAATTTTAGAAGGACAATATATAAATTGTTGGAAACTTTCCATAAATAAATATATAACCGCTATAGAGAAAGGCCAAACGTGTGTACATACCAAGTAATCATGGTTTCTCTGTTGTAGTCTCCGTGGAAGGTTTTGCAAAGCCACCGTCAAAGTTTTAGAGACAGCTTTTGAACTTTTTATTTCCTCTAGCAAAATGTCCATCGCGGGATCTCAGCCATAAAACTAAGGAGAATGGCAGGTCCGAGTCAAGTTTTATAGACAGTTTTATTACCTTTCCAGCAAATTGTCCATCGTGGATCTCAACGTTAAACTAAGGAGAATGGCGTGTCTGAGTCAAAGGCACCTTTCTATGTCAAATAAGTAAAACATCATGTCATCTATCATAACGCATCATCATCAAGGATAAATGTTTTATCATCATAAAATCCAGACACTTTATGGTGCAAGTGTCCCTCAAGCAATAAGTTTTCTATGTGGCAGAGCGGGATGTTACATATCCCCTCTTGGTCTAAACTTCACCCCAAAGTTTCACAATATATAAATGCCAAATAAACGTACTCAAAATAATCATAAGTACCATGCGATTGCTAAGTTCATTCATCAAACAAAAATGGAAACCGCTACTGCATATCATATATGCGGCCCCTCCCAGTCACCGAGTGCGGACTATAATTGTCCCATCGGACCTTAACTTGATCTACCGCTCGACGTCGTAATTGTCTAACGCGATGATCTAATATGCAGACCGGATCAGCCGTGAGAGCTCCCTCCGGGATACCCGTAAGGAACTCATGTCAATCTTGTGTGTAGGATCACTAATATACCGTCTCAAAACAGATACATGAAAACATCGCACATACGCCTCAAATAATCGTGCAAGGTTAGTCGATGCCATCGGCCCCTTCCACAACTTCGAAGGTCCCATGAACTGTGGGAGAGAGTTTAGCTCCTTCCAAACTTTGATTGAACTCTTTATAGCGGTTTAACCCACAAGAAGACCTTCAATCACCCAATCTTCGTAACTACTTCATTTAATTCTATATGACGCAAGATAACCTTCCGGTCGATCCCGAGCTCTTTTATCCCTTTGTCTTATGGTTTGCATTTAATATTCCAATTATTGGATCACTTCCAGTCCAACCTGGACCCTATCCTCAAGCCAATCACAAATCAAAGGCATCCAAAATGGTCGCCCATAAAGAAACTCAAAAGGTTTCATCCTTATCATACTTTGATAACTATTTTTGTATGCAAAATCTACCAATAGAAATAAATCCTCCCAACACTTATGTTAGTCCATCACGTACATAAACAACATATACTCCAATATTTGGTTCATTGGTTCGGTCTTCCCATTTGTCCCCGGGTGATACAAAGTACTAAATTTAAGTCGAGCTCCCAAGGCTTCTTGGAAACTCGTCCAAAAATCGTCCTGTAAACACCGATCCCCGATCGGATATAATATTTTAGGCACGCCATGCCTCACAATCTCATTGATGAAAACTCAAGGCGTCGCTCATACATCGTATGCACGGGTATAAAGTGAGCACTCTTCGTTATAAAGTCTACTACTACAAAAATCGAAGCGTGTCTCCTTGCCGCCGCTGGCAATCCAAATAATAATAAAATCCATTGAATAACTTCCCATTTCGATTCCGTAATGGCATGTGGTTGAAGTAATCCCGGTTTGGTGTCTATGTTCAGCCTTTACCTGCCGACACTCAAGACATCTAGCCACAAAGTTGACCATGTCGGCCTTCATTCCCTTCCAAGAATAAGGGCTTAAGGTCTCGCTCTCATCTTCGTAACTCCCCGGTGAGCTTACAACCGCTTCTATGAGCCTCGCTTAGGATCAACATCCTCAACCTATCGCTAAGGGTACGTAAATCTGACTTATAAACCTCAATAAACCGCCGCTATCAAATGAATATCCCTATACTGCAGCCCATCATTGTTTTTGTCCGGATAAAAATCCTGAATTTCTTTGAAATACCATCACATTGTAGGTGAGAATCTTCTCAATGTGAGATTCGCTTTGAAGAGGTAAATAATCAAAGATGCGTATTCTCCGACTCCAAAGTATCCACCACTCGGGTTCAATCGCTCCCTTTAGGTAAGTAATCCTCAAGTCGCATCACATGAAATTCGGAACAACTGCTGTCGCCTTCCAGTCGCTATGTAGTGATGTTGTTGTGTAGTCCACAGTTGATCACTTTAATTCAAATTCTTTCGGCCCAACAAGGTAGTAGTAAGGTCTCCAAACCTTCAAGGCATGTCGTGATGGCTAATAACTCCAAATCGTAAGGGCCACGTAATTTCTCCCTATGCCTTCTCGCTAAATGTAAGTAATCACTGTCCGTCTTTGTATCAAGACTTCATTTTAACCCTTTCCTTGATGTGCTAGTGTGTATACCGCTAAGAAGTTCCATGGCCCATGTCGTGAACCTTAGTATCGGCGCGCTAGTTGTCAACAACCTTAAGCTCTCTAAATACTTTCACAAGATTTCCGTTAAAACAAACTTTGTTTTTCTCTCGCATCTTCGGATCGATTTTCTATCTTTGAAAAACCATCGACAAACCATCGATAGTATCCCGCTAAAACCCATAAAACTACGCAATTATGTGACATTCATCGATGCAGGCCATTATGGAATGGCCTGTGCCATTCCATAATAGCCTCAACCTTTGATAGATCCACAACGATACCTTCACAAGAGATGACATTCCCTAAGTAGCAAACCTCTGATTGATAAAAAGAGCACTTGGATAGCTTCCCATATAATTTGTGTCTTCGTAAACATTGTAGCACTGCTTAGTGTCTTACTATGCCCCTCCGCCGTCCGAGAGTAGATCAGAATATCGCCAATGAATACCTTGGATGAACTTGTCCAAGTACTCAAGGAACACCCCTTTCATCAAACTAATGAATACCCCCGTACGAAATTCAAAGTGTAAACACAAACCCATAATGTCCAAATCTCATCTTAAAAAGCGGTCTTAGGGACGCCATCCTTGATCCATAATCGGTGATACCTCGATCTCAAATCGATATTTGAAAACACCATCACACCATTCATTTGATCGGGAATGCATCATCAATTCTGGGTGGTGGTACTTGTTCTTGATCGTCGCCTTGTTCCGCTGACGGTAGTCAATGCAAAGCCTCCACGATCCATCCTTCTCTCGAATGAAAATAACATGTGCGCCCCAAGGTGACACACTAGTACGTATCAATCCCAGGTCCAACAAATACTTCAGTTTCATTCTCAAATCTTGTAACTCCAGGGTCGACATCCCATAAGGAATTCTCGCGCTATCGGCCAGCCCCGTTTCAAGTCTATGGTAAACTCCGCCTTCTTCCGCGTGCTACCAGTAACTCCTCCTCGAAACACGCCCAAAAATTTCTTCACCACCTATTTTAGACCTTCTCACACTTCTTTTGCTTAGCTAGGATTGCATAAAGCTTCAACCCCTTGCGCATACTCTTCCAAAGCTACAAGGAAGAAATGAACCTCGTGGATACTCCCCTGTTCCACCCTACAAATTACCCTCTCTCTCCCTTCATCACTTCCACTCAAGATCAACTGCTTCGCCTTTGCGCTGAGTATCATCGCCATGCGATTCCAACCAATCCATACCAACGCCGCCATAAGACCCTACACATCATGACGCATAAGTTGACCCTAGTGAAAATCCCCTCCTGTGGCAGGCAAGGCATGCCTGCGACTTCTTTCTCCAACCTTCCTGCTTGGCTCCGGTTATCTCTACTGCTAAACTCATCTGCTCGGATGCCTTACCCATTACTCTTTTAGCCGCACTTAAAATGAAACTCTCAAAAGAGTTCCTGGTCAATCAAATACTATGGGTCTCGTCACGAATACTGCTGCCCCTCGAGCACAAGATCGGTGTTTTCCTCGGCGGTTATTCACCGCCAAGATGAACTGGCTTGGCTTTGCCCATATCTCATTGTAGCGGGTTCCGCTGGATCCACACTGCCCCTCTCCCATGTGACAGTTATACATAGTGTGGAGCGCTCACACGCCCGCTATCAACCCTTCTACTTCAAGAGGTCCCGGTAACTGGCAGAAGATGACACCTAATCGTCTGAAACTGGTCTCGCTCTGTTGAACAGGCCTATAGTGCTATTGTTGCGGGCGACGTTGTTGTTGGTGATGTGGTACTCTATAGGGAGTCCACTACTGAGGCGGGCGGTCGCCGAGTTGTAGTGAAAGTGGACCCTCTCTAGAAGCCACGATATCCTGGCTGTATGTCTCACAGGTTCCATCAAGGTACAGCATCAGAGTGAACCCCGGCCTTGTGTCTCACTGGGAGTCCTAGCTCCCGGGACTCCTCACGATAAGCTCTCCTCTACTATGAGGGCCTTTGGACAACACATGCAAGGTTTGAGGTATCAAGATCCCAACCTTCACACAAATGTTGAATTTAATTCCAAACACAAACTTATTAACCTTTAAATTCTCTGTGTTCATATTTCAATCATACCTAAGAAGCTCCATGAAAAGGGCCTCACACTCAGGCACCGTACGACCACCATTTCCTAAGACATTGAACTCATTGAGTTTGCGCTCAATAATTCCTCTAACAAATACCTATCCAAAAATTGCTCCTCGAACAATTCCCAAGACAAGTCTTCAATGGCCATATTCAGCCATGGTAAGAGTGTATTCCACCAAAGAAGAGCGCTCCCTTCAGTTGAAAGACCGCCATGTAGACCTTCTTTTTGGAGGTATAATCACGAAGGCTACTACATTCTCCAACCATGCCTCGCCGGTCGGGTGAGCCGTCTCAGACCAAATAACTTGGGAAATTTTACCTTCTCGGTTCACGGTGAATGCTAATTGTAACGGTTGGTGCACGGAAGAACCTCAGTAGGGTGTCGACGCTTAGTTTCATCTCTGCCCACCAGTCGACAAAATTTGACATGGCAATAAAAGATCTCATCCCCATGACATCACGACCACGACCGCCTCACCGAGAACCCACTTCCTCAAGTTAGACCCTCTGGATGTCACTGGAGGCCACGCCCTCCCCTAGCACCTCGTCAATCAGCTCTCCTCACAAGGCCCTAACCATGATTACCTTCACAGACACAATCAACTCAATCAACAACATTATATCAAATCTAATCATGTCAACGAAATCCATAGCGCATCCCAAGTCAAAGGATGAATCCGTTTTGATACCATATGTAACGATCCCTCCATTACATTTAATAATCCACTCTGTAATAACAAAAGTAAATTTTTTTTAAAGTGTGTGTGCGTGTGTACAAGAAACAACAACAACTCCATTCAACTCTCATATACACTACCTAATTTAATACGACGCAATCAGGATGAACATAATAAGATGAAAAGGATGCACGACAAGTAACCACATGCATAAACAATAATTACACAACAAAGTAAAACTGACTACTAAATAAGACTGACCTCCCATCCCACCGCAATGAGCAACCTCCAAGACACAAGCAAGCCCCTGTTCCCATCGATTTTAACCATTTAAGGTCTCGTGGTTGGCGAATTTTCTAAGGAACATGAAGGTGTCTACAACCCTCCCAACAACGACACCAAGAGAGACCAAATCAATAAAAATCAAGTACAACATAAAATAAGAAGAACAAATACGCCCATTACGGATGTATGCCAAGTGGACACGGGACTCCTACAACAAAACCCAAAATTCAACATTATTTAAAATGAACAACAACCCTCATTTACTAACTCCGTTTAGTTTATTGTACGTAAATCAATGTTAGCTACAATTCATTTTATTATTAACGATGGAAGTTACAATAACACAGCCATGAATTATTAAACACCTTTCATTTATCTCACATATCTAGGCCATGATCTTACAATTACAATACCTCGTATGTTACATCCACAAAATTATAATGACATTACAAGATAAAAACATTTCAAAATATTCATGAGGATCTCACTATTCGATGTCATTTAGGATCATAAATTCCCTTGTAATGCAATAAGTAACCTCACATTTTAGCCTCCCATTTATAAATAACCTCAATATATGAATAACCTCATACATATAAATACTTATAAAAATAAACTCATGTTTATATATAACATACTATTATGAATAACATCATGTTTAAAATAACAAATCATCAAGATGTTTAAAATAACATCATATCAAAAATACCAAACATCATGTCAATACACAAAATAACCTCATATATATAAATAACACGAGACTTTAAAAATAACAATATGACATCATAATTGAAAAACGTGAAATACATAACGCTAAATCCATATTTAAAATGACCATGTAAAATATAACCATAATTAAAAAGAACATTGTACCAAATATCCACATTTTAAAATGCCAATATTTAAAAAAACAAATACATCTAAATGACTATATATATAACAACATCATAATTAAATTACCATGTGACATCATTGTTAAAAACTGTCCATATATAAAAGTGACCATAATTAAACATGTCCCATGTAAATGTATCGACTTTTAGAAAGACAATGTATAAAATAGCGACATGTTTCTTTAAAAGACGAGCTTAAAAGACAATACTCATTGTCAATAGATAAAGATAACCTCATATAACAATTAACGTCAATTAAAGATAAAAATGTGACATCAGTTAGAAACCGGCCCATATAAATATATACGTAATTCATTTTTATATAAATATATAAAATTTTAGAAGACAATATATAGACTGTTAGAAAATTTCCATAAATAAATATATAACTATAGAGATAGGCCAAAACGGGTGCACATACCAAGTAATCATGGTTTCTATACTGTAGTCTCTGTGGAAGGTTTTGCAAAGCCACCGGTCAAAGTTTTAGAGACAATTTTATTTCCTTTCCAACAAAATTTCCATCGTGGACTCGTATTGAATCAATAAGAACTGCCATTCTCATCAGTTTAACGTCGAGATCCACGATGGACATTTTATTTCCAGCAAAATGTCCATCGTGGATCTCAACGTTAAACTAAGGAGAATGGCAGTTCTGAGTCAATAACACCTATTTTATGTCAAATAAGTAAAACATCATGTCATCTATCATAACGCATCATCATCAAGGATAAATGTTTTGTCATCATAAAACTGCATCACTTGGCGAAAGGTCCCCTGTAAAGAATAAGTTTTCTGGCAGCCGTGAGCGATGTTAACCGGTTACAAAATGGGTTTTCGTGAATAAATTGAATGAAGATGACAAGTTACAAGGAACAAAGCCGATTGGTATGTATGATATGCATGAATGAAGGGAATCAATTTGAAGAGACATTTGCCCCAAATTGCCGTAATGGAAACAACTGCTTAATTTCTAGCTTATGCATGCTCCAAAATAAATGTTAAGCAAAGCATAGCCATTAGATGGACGAAAAGTTAGCCTCGAATGGGGAACTGAATAAGAAGTCTACACTGAACAACCGGAAGGATTTTAGTTGTCGGCATCACGTATCATGTACAAGTAAAATCATGAGCCGGGTAAACACTGCGACAATCGGGTTCCAAAATTCTAGCCGCAATTCTTCGGGTCGAACAAACAAGTTACCTTCGTCAGCCATTTTTAACAAAATTTCACAAATTTAATCTAAGGCTGGGCCAAAATTGGGTCACAATGTTTTTGAATCCACCATTTTCCTCATGGTAGTATATTTCGCCGAAATACTTTCGGCCGAACGCTTTATTTTAATCGATTCTGCGAAATCCAGGGTTTCGGGTCGAAGAATATTTCGCCGAAAAACTTGAAAATGGACTGCTTAGGTGTTCCAAATTCCTCTCCATCTTACTTCATCTCTTTGAGGTAGCGACTCTACAAATACCTTTAATTTATTTGAGAATTGATACCTCAACATTTTAAATTGAATCTTACTTTCTTTACTGGTGGTATCAAGTTGTTTCATTTTCATTGTTTTTATCTAATTTTATTTAATTTTATAAAAAAATCAATCGCATAATATTTTTAGGTGAGATTATGATTCTAAGTGAAATGAAAGGGAACCTAGATCTCTAAAATACACAACGGAAAATTATGGAAAAATTATATTCATAAATGTTAAAATGTTCTCTTCGTAAAAGCAGGTATTTTAGATTTTACTTGGCAAAAAAATTAAAGATGATTACATGTTGTAGAAAACACGCGGTTTAAAATATGCAACGCTTTCAACTTGGTCAACTTAAAAATTCTAGAAATTATAATATTCATCCATTAGATTCAAAATTATAGTCATAATAAAAATAGAGTCTCTGTAGATTGTTGTAGTACATTTCATTTCTTAAAAACATAATTTTAATAATAGATATATTGTTGTGGAAAACAATAACTCATTATCATTCATTTCATATTTAACTAACATAACGTTAAACATATCAAATCGACATATCAAATCTTGATAAAAAAAAATTAAAAATAGTCATTGAAAGATAACAAAATTATTTACAAGTTTTGTTTTTACTGTAAAGTGAAATTCTAAATAAAAAAAATAATTTTGTATGCCAGAAGTTGAAGAACTTGTGAAAATACAGTTTTTTTTGTCATAAAACAAGCAAAAGTGTTACCCAGCTTCATGATTTTACCCGTATGTAAATTAAAGAAGGCCTTGTATGGTCTAAAACATTCTTCTAGAGCATGGTACTCCAGACTAGATAAGTATCTGCAGTAGGCAAGGTTCAGAAAATGAAGTGCAGACAACAACCTCTACATCAAGGTAAGTCACGGTAATATTTTATTAATTGAAGTTTATGTTGATGATATTATTTTTGGTACTGATGATTACAGGTTAAGCCAGAAATTTGCAAAAGACATGCGAAATGAATTTGAAATGTTGTTACTTGGAGAACTATCCTTCTTTCTGGGACTTCAGATACATCAAAGCAACCAAGAAATTTTTATTTCTCAAACTAAGTATATCAAAGAAATGTTAAAGAGGTTCGGAATAGAATATTGCAAACCAGTTATCACTCCCATGCAAACTAGTTATAAGTTGAGCAAAGATGATGATTTGAAGTCTATAGATCAGAGGCAATATAGGTCAATGATTGGCAGCCTACTATATGTGGCAACATCTAAACCAGATGTAATGCAAGTAGTTGGACAAGTGGCACGATTTCAAGAAGCACCAAATGAATCACATGTATTAGCAATAAAGAGGATTTTCAGATATCTCAAAGGAACAGAAGAGTTTGGATTATGGTATCCAAAAGGAAAATATCTATCGCTTATTGCCTACATAGATGCAGATTGGGCAGGTTGTATTGATGACCGATGAAGCACCACTGGAGAAACATTCTACTTAGGTGAGTGTTTGGTATCATGGATAAGCAAGAAACAATCATCAATATCTCTATCTACAGCTGAGGCAGAGTATATTGTAGCAGCAAAATATTGTACACAAATTCTTTGGATGAAACAAACTTTGATAGATATACAGGTTGAGTATGATGAGCCCATTCCAATATATTTTGATAATACAAGTGCCATC
>SNQJ01S0234450.1:0-22661 GCA_010110895.2 Picea sitchensis
GATTGCTCTCAATCAACGTGAATTTCCATCTTATATGAATATATTTTATCTAGATTTCTAGCTCCAACTAAGCCTCACAAATATTACATTTGCTCCACCTCATCGAACTTTATATTAGGAATACGAACAACCCTCATACCCATCCCATGTTGATTTTATTAGTGGGTGTGTGAGGTTATGAAGATTGAACGCTTTGTTTTGGGGATTCTAATGCATTGCATTATATGTGGTGTTAGTGGATCCAACCATAGGGAACTTTTAAGGAATCTTAAAAAAATGTTCTAATACATTTTTTTTAGTAGATCCAACCATAGGGAACTTTAAATGAATCTTAAAGAAATGTTATAAGGAATATATATGTGGTCTTAGTGGATTGAACCATGTTCAAAGATTATGCACATGCTATTGATTTAATTTTGGGTAGTTATCCACTCAATGTAGAAATACCTTAGCTTATAGTACAATTAGGTTCCTTTATGTAACTTTAGGTGACCATAAAGTATTTCACATGTATGTATTTAGTTCAACCATATCCACAACTATCCAACAATTTGTCCTTAAATCTCTCAAGTGATCCAACTATATAATATAACATTTGCACAGTTCATATGTTATATAATATAACATTATCCAATTTGTGATTAGATAAGAGTGCACCACTTAGTAAAGAAAGATTTCTTATGTTTCAAGATTAAAGGCACAAAAAGTTGTTGTACAGTAAACAATGAATCCCAGCCAACCATAATATATTATACACTATAACAAGTAAACTATGGAAAATATATTGAACGATCTTCAAAACAAAACATCCTAGAAAAACGTTTTCTACATCACAAAGATAATGTAAGAATATCACCTAAACTACTCCATTAGCATCATTGTAGACATTACCATTTGGAACCATTAATTTTTTGACAATTAAGACTCACTCAATTACATCTTCTTCAAAATATATATACCATTTAAACTCACATTACTATTTGTAGAAATAGGCTTCATTACCACCATAAATTTTGTGACAATTAAGAATCACTCAATTGCATCTTCTTCAAAATATATATCCCATTAAAACTCACATTACTATGTTTACAATAGTTTATGATGCACTTACATTTGAAATTATTGTCATGATTKMTCTCAATCAACGTGAATTTCCACCTTATATGACTATATTTTATCTAGATTTCTAACTCCAACTAAGCCTCAYAAATATTACATTTRCTCCACCTCATCTTAATTTATATTAGGAATACGAACAACCCTCAAACCCATCCCATGTAACATGACAATAAARGAATTAGTATAAAAACTCAATGACATTTAAMAAATGCTAAKGGGAAGTTTAAAGCAATGACATATAATCCATGTTCATGCAAGACCTTCACCTCGTCGTGATTAAAACATGTTGATGTTATTAGTGGGTGTGTAAGGTTATGGAGATTAAACTCTTTTTTTGGGGATTCTAATGCATTGCATTATATGTGATATTTGTGGAGCCAACCATAGGGAACTTTTAATGAATCCCCTTGCTTGTCATTTTTTTTAATTGATTTCACTTGAGGAACCTAAATTTTGATTTCAATGATTTCTATGTGTGGGTTTTATTGATTATTATGAAAAGATTTTTGTTTTATCTTCTATCCCTTATCCCTTTATTCATCAGTCTGTGCATGAGAAGTCGGTCAGGAGCCGAATCGATGGCCATCACTTTGGTGTTTAAAGACCTATAAATTCAAATGCCCTGCTTTTTTGTGCATGGATGATGAGTGAAGGATAAAAATTTTCCTTGATGTCTATCCCTTAATTATCTTTGATTTGATTGATTCATGGATGAATGTTTAGTCTTTGCACCTTATTATGAACGAGTACGTCTTTGGATTGATTGATTAAAACTTCGATTTCTTTCTGCATTTTTAATTGCTTGAACTTGGGTACATCTCTACATTTTTATTGATAAAATATGCATTGTGTATAGATATTGAGGAGAGATGTCGACACGAGATTCTCCAAACATTCCTCACAAACGCTATAGGTTATCCTAAGAAGGAAGAACAAAAACTCCTTCTTCGACCGAGACTCCGATTAACCAACAACAATATCGTCAGAAGAGATATTCAAACGAGTCTGTGAATAGGTCAACTAGAGAACCTTCTCAAGAAAGTGGTATGGATGCAGCCTTCTTAAATAGGCTTTGCATTGACACTCCTACACTTGAGAATGTAGGGAATACCTCAGGACAAGAGAATATTCCTGATAATTTTATTTGATTTTGTTTATTTTTATTGTATTTTTGTGTATTTAAATTTATGTGAAGTTAAATGTTGTAATTACTTTCAAATATGTGTGTAGACAATGAGTTTAGAGCAATGGACGACAATGAAAGAGAGTGGTTGTCATGAAGATTAAAATGTTGTTACAGAGGGTGAAGGTGGATTTAGGAGGCCGCGTTATCAAGAAATAGAAGATTAAACACCTACATCCACCCATCATTCATATGTTGGTGATGAACTTCTTTGGGAAGAGATTACTGAAGCAATGACTCTTGAGCGATGCTCAGCTATTAAAAGGAGGTTGGAAAATGATTTGTTGGTATTGGAACTTGCTCGGGAGAGTAAACACAGATGTTAGGTACCTAGAGAGGTAGTAGTGGGGGCCCAGAGGGCCCATAGTGATAATAGTGGAGGTCATTCATTGTAAGGTGGACTAGGTCCACTACATTGTTAAATAAGACCCATTATAGTAGTTAGATATAATAAATGGGTAGTTAGAGATAATAAAAGTAAGAGGACTTATTAGAAAGATCTACTTCTAGAATATTCCTCCTCTAGAATGTTTTTAGGTGATGGTAGTACTATATAAAGAGGTTCAAGCAGTGTAATGGAATATGAAGAGAAGTATTGTCCTTGGAGCGGTAGTTCATTAGGAGGAATCCCCCTCGAAGAGGCAAGTAAATAGGAGAGGATCCCTTCCATAATATGATCCATTGTATGGTGTTGCCCTACCTTAAGGGTTTGATAATAATAAAGTGTGGTTTCTTCTATCTTGCTCTATGGATCTATTGTGTATTCAGTATTTTTGGTGATTATATTTGTAGATCTATTCGGGTTTTTAACAAAAGCTTGCAAATTGTTTTGTATTCATTGGAAAACTTTATGGACACATATCAGAAGATGGGGCCAAACACTAGCAGTTTTGTCGATCTAATGAGGCGACGCAAGTTAGAGGTGATGGGCCCTGATAAATGGGAGGAAATAAAAAATAGAGTTTCAATAGAAGACGTCATTTTGACATTTAATTTCAAAGAGGGCCCAAAGCGGAAGATGTTGAAGGTGTAATATTTAAGCACCCTGACATTGCAGGACATTTGTATAACAAATTTTTGGCGGCATATGGGAAAGTGTCGTGGAACAATGAGGTATCACACTATTTTGCAAAACACTTTTTTGCAGAGTTTTTTTTGCACATGCACCGTGATTATACTAGTCTACCGTCCAAATGTTATGGGGATAGTAAAGGATGTACACATGATCGCAAAGGGGCATATTGAAGTGCGACATTATTGAGGCCTCCACAACCTTTAATACCTCTCCCAACATGGATAGACTTGTCTCAATTCTCTTTGGGAGAGTTTGAATAGGGTGGGAGTTCACAAGTATTATTTAATGTTTTAAAATTATTTAAATTTAATGTATTATAATAATTTAAATTTATTTTTTCAAATTTGAAATGTGTTATATAGACTAATGTGGAGAAGAGAGAACATGAGAGTGTTCTTGGAAGGGAGACTAGGATTGAGGAGGAAGCGGAGGAAGCACCTAGATTTGGAAATGATGTGTTCATTTAAGATGATTCATAAATGTATGTTTTTGACTTTTATGAAATTTTTGTTTTATGAAATTTTTGTTTTATGAAATTTTTAGTTTAGCCTTTCCTATTTAACGCTTTGATCAATTGTTTTGAAATATATAGAACCCCTAGATAAGTTTATCGTCGTCTTAAATGGTGTACATGTTAGAAAAATAGGACCGTGGAGCAATAAAATAAAACAAATACGGAAACAAAACATAGAAGATACATAATACAATAGAGACACAGATTTACGTGGTTCACCCAGTGTGGGCTACGTCCACTAGAGAAATTTCCAGGTCCTTCATTTATTATTATCCATCATATGAAGGGATACAACCTACAACAAACCCGCTGTAACTTCCTCTTCTTTCTCTCACAGTCTCCTATCTCAGAATACAATATTTACCATCAACCATAGCCGCAATACATTTCCCTCATAAAAGAGGTTTTCCTTCTAAGGAAAAAAACCATAACATAATCTCTATCGTTAGATCTACGACCTTATAATGAATGGTCCAGATTTACAATGAAATTACAATATACACTTACAAGACAATTTTTCTTTCAGGGGATTTGCCCCCGAACCCCTGCTGGGGCCTCGCTTTCCCCCAGACCTTCCAGCCAGGGGGATATCCCCCCCGGACCCCGCAGAGGGGGTACCCCCCTCTACACTCCCCCGTGTGGAAGAGTGTACATACTTCTAGGGTGTAAATACTTCATGGGGTATAAACATGGCTGAAAGTAAAAGACCTCTGAATCGGGAAGATAATCAGGCTCCACAACCAACAGTACATTCAAACTTATTTAAGGTTAGATCATGATTAAGACCTAATTTTGAACTTGAACATTTGAATATTTGAGAACAAACTCTATCCCACATTAGAAAAGATAAAGTTTCTAAATTTTCTTCGATTGCATTCGTTGTTTTCTTGTCCAAGATTGGTGTAGTATGGACATTTGTGTTTTCTACATACAATGAAGTGAATTCCTTCTTGCTAGGGTATTATCCAACTCTTAACTAAATTGGTTACTAGTCACAAAAACCAACATTCAATTAGATTTACGAATAATCTTATACATATTGTATATGTGAGCTAGCTCACACATAATTTTAAAGAGGATTTCATTATATCTAATATGAATACATTCCATTTAAATGGTTTTTGAAGAATGACTTAATACACATGTGTAGATTTGTGTTTTCTTCATGTACATGCAAGATTATATGCGAACATTTATTCCACCGCAGAAAGAGGAGATAAGCATTTTCCGGAAGAATGGTTTTAAAAATGGAGATTTGTGAACATTTTTAGATAGTAAGTAATTTTTTGGAAGAATGGCTTAATATGGAGATTTATGAGTCCTTTAGTTTGAAAGGACATCATGAAATTTGATTATATGACCACTGCAGAAGAAGACAGAAGTACTTAACTGCTGAGGAGATTAGTATTTTATTGTTGTGTAAATATGATCAAATAACATCACCTGAGATGAGAATTTTTGAAGGATTTGGGACCTTATCCATAAGGATAATTTCATCTAAAAAATTTGAGACTTTATCCACAAGGAGATAAGTATTTCATTGGAAGAATGATTTAATATGGAGATTTGTGAATTTTCTTCATACACAGTTCTATATTTATTTTCAGATTATTATCTAATTCTAACTCACAAGTTGTTTTACCAATAACACAATAACATCACCTGAGATGAGAATTTCACCTAAAGGAATTGAGACCTTATCCACAAGAAGAATTTCACCTGAAGTATTTTGGACTTTATCCACAAGGAGATAAGTATTTCATTGGAAGAACAACTTAATATGGAGATTTGTGAACTTTCTTCATACACAGTTCTATATTTATTTTCATATTATTATCTAACTTTAACTCACAATTTTTTTTACCAAGAACATAATTTTTCTCTTTAATTTTTTTTAAGATTTTAGATAAGATTTACAAATTGTTTAAATCGTGTACTCTTAATTGGAGAGTAACCATCTTAAATATGTTTAACTGTGGTTGGGTATGTTATTATTTCTTATTGTTTATTTAATATTTAGTTATAGTGTATATGCTAATATGTGTTAGTTGTTTTATTATTATTGTTTTTTATTGTTACATATGCCTAAATTATATTTGGTGAAAAATATGTTTACAATATATTTTGTGGGAAAGAGTATGTTGGAGGATGAGACTTAACTCTTTTGGTATGTATGTCAATTTTGTTTTAATCAAAAAAATTTAATTTTGTATTATATCACATGTTTGAATTGTAATTTTTTTATTTTTGAATTCTGTTTTTTTTGCAGGTTTGAATTACAGGTATGGAGTGATCTATCTTAAAGTGATGGCCTAGAGTTCAGAATTTTGGAGTTAAATGTCTTAGTTTTTGTTATCATCCTAAAATGGATGTGAAACTTATGTATTTTACAGTGTATATATATCATAATTTTGGAATTCAAAATAACAATTTATTGTCTCATTTTGATTTCTCAAAGTTGATGGAAAAAAGTGGCAAAGTTAACTAGTAATGAACTAATGTTTTGTATATTCTCCTTTTTACAATGCATTAAATTAAACATCAAACTCTTAAACACTTTTCTTCTATGTATTAATTTAAATGTTTCATTTTATGTTCACCGTGGATTGTCAAAAATATGATTCTTTTGACATATTATCAAATAATTTTGGCACAATAATTTTAGCAGATTAATTTTATATTAAAAGATTTATATATTTTTCTAGTTACTAATGATCATGTTGGTTACATAGATGCACTTAACCAATAAAAAAAAAATGAAAAACTAAAGGAAAGATAGGCATATGAGATATGCTAAATAAATTGGTTACATAGATGCACTTAACAAATAAAAGAAACTAAAACAAAGATAGACATATGAGATCATAGATGCACTTAACTAATAAAAAAACTAAAGGAAAAACTAAATGAAAGATAGGCATATGAGATATGTTAAATAAATTGGTTACATAGATGCACTTAACTAATAAAAAAAACTAAAGAAAATATAGTCATATGAGATCTGTTAAATAAATTGGTTACATAGATGCACTTAACTAATAAAAAAAACTAAAGTAAAGATAGGCACTTGAGATCATAGATCTGTACTTAACTAATAAAAAAACTAAACGAAAAAACTAAATGAAAGATAGGCATATGAGATCTGGTAAATAAATTGGTTACATATAGATGCACTTAACTAATAAAAAAAACCAAAGGAAAGATATGCATATGATATCTGTTAAATAAATTGGTTATATAGATGTACTTAACTAATTAAAAAAACTAAAGGAAAAACTAAATGAAAGATAAGCATATGAGATGTTAAATAAATTGGTTATATAGATGCACTTGACTAATAAAAAAAAACTAAAGGAAAGATAGGCATATGAGATCTGCTAAATAAATGAGAAGAAAAAATTACAATGAAATAATACAAGAATGTGAATTGTTATTTATCTATTTAAGAATATGCAAAGTCAATAATACAAAAATGTATTGTTGTTTATATATTTAGGAATATGCAAACTCAATAAATAGACAAGAAAAAAATTGAATTGTCAAACATACAAGATTGTATTATTGCATATTTATTTAATAATGTATGATAGTAGACAACATGTTAAACCACACAAAACTTATTTGAGAATATATGGTAGTAGAAAACACTTTAAACATGCAAAGCCTATGCTGGTATGAACTACACTAAAATGAATAAATTTTCATGATCTACCAATTTCCTTTCAGAAAACATGTGTTTGATTTTGGAAGAAGGTAACCAATGTGGAATTCAAAGATGGAGGTATGCATTCAAGAATTGTGTTTTAGACGTGACAAAGAACAACACATACCCCTTGTACATCTCAGATAACATGTATGAAAGAGAATTAGATTAGGAAAATGATTTGCAGACTATGGTTTAATACTATTCACATAAACCCACAATTTTGTAAGGGTCCTCTCTTGACTTTAGAAAATGTTGTATTAATTTCCTTAACTTTGTTAGAGAAGAGATTTATTAATTACAATTTAATTCACTTGACTTTAGACAAGGTTGTATTAATTTCCTAAACTTTGTTAGAGAAAAGATCTATTAATTACAATTTAATTCGAATGATTAACACTTTTAAATAAGTTTAGATGAAAATCAACTTAATTATTAAAATGAATATTCTAAATAATTTCAAATTTTAAATGTAAATCAACTTAATAATTAGAATGAATATATATATATATATATATATAATATTATTAGTAAAGTATTTTTACAACAAATGGAAGAAATGTTTAAATTGTTTTTAGTTAGAATATTAATTTAAAAAATGGAAAAAAACAATTTACCACTTAAAAAAGTCAATGCTCTCAAATTTAGGATAGAAGAGATCCTCAACTCTTCTTTGATTGGTGCAATAGTAATAAAAATAAAATTCTCAAGATAGAAGAGATATCCAAATTAATTATAGGTAATGTTTATACAATAAAATCTTGAGATAAAATAGATGCTCAACTCTTTTTCGGTTTGTGTGATAATAATAAATAAAATGCTCAAAATGATGTGACAATAAAATAAAACCTTAAAATGGAAGAGATGATCAACTCTTCTTTAATTTTATCATGTAGTCATTAAAAAAATGCTAAAGCTAGAAGAGATATTCACCTCAAAGTTCATATATACCCTTAATAAAATAAAATCTCAAAATGAAAGAGATGTTTTTAACTTTTCTTTAGTTTTGAGAACAAGAATTAAAAAAAAATTCAAAATAAAAGAGATGTTCAATTCAACTTTAATTTATATAATGCTCGTAAAATAAAATAAAAATTGGAATGAGTTAAAATTTGAAACAAGAAATTATTACAATAGAAAATATAAAGTATGTTTAACTTTTTTTAAAATTAATGCAATATTGTTAAAATAAAATGGAAAAAAAAATACTATTGAAAAAAGTAAGTGTTCAATGGAAATGGCGTTTAACAATTTTTTAGTTTAAAATAAAATGCTCACAATACAAGAGGTATACAACTCAATTTTGATTGGTGTAATTCTCATAAAACAATTTTGACTAGTGTAATGGTTGAAAAACACAGATAAAATATGGTTGAACCATATTTTATTTGTGTTTTTTAAGAATGATCTAGATTTTTTTATACATACCCTTTTTATAAATATCCTATTTGGAAATATGGTTGAAAATAGTCAAAACAAGTCATCAAATTCTAGAATGTACTTTCAATGAAAAATATTTTTTTTTGGAATGTACATGTGCCACTTGTTTAAAAACATTGTAATGATATTCTATCTTCAATTATTCGTTCATGATCGACTTTGAACATTTTTTATTTTCTAACTTTTTTATTTTATTTATTGAACTTCTATTAACTTTATGCCCACTGCACATACCAAATGACTATATTGACAACTTGTGACATCTGATTGGTAGTCTTGAAAGTGAACATGAATATCGGTTTGATGTGTTTCTTGAAAAAAATATCCTTTCAATACAATGGATCATCTTTCATATATAAAACCATTATCATCAAAATCTTCTAATAACCTCTTCTTTTGTTCTGTGCATCACATCAAATAATATTTCACGTTTTTAGTGTTGTCTACAGGTGTAACCATGAAAAAAAGCATCTCCTGCAAATAATTGGATATATTGGACAACAAATAGTTCGTGTTAGATTATCACACAAGTACATCTACAAGTTATTTGAAAAAATTTAAACATAAAAATTACCTTCTCTAACAATATCAAAAACTCTATTGCTATCAACTAACACTATAGTTTCATTTGATTTCATCTCCTCTGAGCTTGCAAGTGACATTTTTTCTTTTACATTAAGTTCGGTATATCTCCAAACTTTAACATAACCTGCATTTTCATTTTCACGAATATCTATGGATTATGTGTCCTCTATGCAAACTGAACAAAAACAACACTCATTTCTTCTATCAAATGCAAACACATTTTGAAAACGTTTTGTTTTAACTAAATGTATTTTTCGTGCCCCAGGTATTGTACTGGCGTCATATGAGATTGATCTATTTACATCTTGGATTCCAACATACCAAGAAAACCTGCACAAAACAAGAACTTGTTAACTTGAAATCTCTCAAGAAAATGATTGAAGTTTGATATTAATTTGAACACGTTCAAATAAAAATAACATGTGTACATGTGTAACATTTATATATATATACACACCTGTGCACCTCCCTTGACGGATTATATTCATGGCTTAGCGCCAGTTTTCACCATTCAACAATTTTTTCATCAGATTCAAATCGATCGGCATGAGGGTTCATATGATACCTTCGAAGTGCTCGTTTTATACATGCCCCTGCACCGTCGTGCTCTCCTTTTCCATGACCAGTTTAAAAAAAACTCCAACAATGTGTAATGTTTAATATTTTATGAAGACGACATAACCAATATAATGATCGTGAAGATTTGAACTAACCCGCACACCCATCTGATCATATCCAATGTCTATCGAATATAATTTCACATTCTTTCAATGAATCATTAAATTTATCAAAACAATATTGTACATAATGTGTGTCATGTGCTCAATCATCACTTATTAAAAAGTGATATTCTTTAATAACGTGTTGATTGTTGTTGGTGCTTTCTATGTTATCGAGACTCCGTTGAGCATGTTTATATAGAACATTGACACATATTGTGACTTGATCAGAATGATAATATTCTCTCTGTATTTATTTTTGTGTAGCAAATATGTAATTCTCTGCAAAATCAACTACAGACAAAATTGTCCCTCGTGGAAACACTTCACGGGATTATTTGAATTGTATATCTTGACATCAATGTCTATGTGAATGCTTGATGTATTTATAGATTTCTTCCTCAAACTTCTTCAAAAAATCTATCACATGGATTTTATCTACCTTCAAATCAATCCTTTTGGAAATAATATTTGAAGAATGTGGAGCCGTGTTGTTGATATATTCATATCTCTTCCAATTAACTCTTCTATTAGAAAATGATTGATCATTCATATCAATATGATACTTTGAATGAAACAAAATTAGATTTCCACAACGATCACATTTATTTCCACCAACACATTTGTTTTTGTAAAATAAATCATCATCTTCTCTTTCACATAGAATTTCAGATAAAAAAACACGGAATGTGGACGGAGGAGGTGAATTTGGCCATAAAGTTTTACCAAAATCCCAAAAAGTGTCTTAATACAACTCAAATTCCACATGATAAAGACAACAACAAGTGTCATGAACAATGATGGGTCTAACAAACCATGGTTTTTTTTGCATAAATGTATTGATGAAAATTTTAACTTCTTTGTGCTCTTCTTTGAACTTATTGAACAACTTTATTTGTTTCATTGACAATATATGTTTTGGATGTTATTCATATTGTTTTTGTTCTATTCTTCATCACAACACATCCCTTATATGCGGTGAAACACGAGATTCCTCCAAACAACAATTACGGGCCAATTCTTTAACATTTTTTTCAAGTCTATCTTTGTAGGGTTGTCTAGAAATCAATATCCAAAAGCCAATTCATTATTTACATCTATTTGCAATCGAAATTTTCTATATTTCTGCAATGTTTTTCTATTGATTTTTCCATGTGTTGTGTCAAATGATCTTTTATATTGCTAGTTGAAACAACTGTTGTTTGTATCGCTCTACCTGCAACACGAACATCTTATTTTCAAGATTTTCCAAAATCTTTTAATACACTAGTTATATTGTTAAAGACATTCTGTTTCACCTGTGTATCCTTTGTCGACTTTTGAATACCCAATAATTATGTAGCTTATTTTAACTTTCTTGACTTCATTAGACAAAGTAAAAGTTGAGCTTGCACTGTTATTGATCTATCTTTGAAAAACGTATTATACATATTCTTTGTTCGATATCTTATATAATTCTTAGATTTTTTCTTCCCAAATTTGTGAGTATCAACATTTTCTAATATTTCATCATCAATGTTGATAGATTCTTATGCATATTTCAATTTAAAGTTGATATTAAAAAACATAACCTGAACACAAATTCACTAAACTATATATACTTGAGTGTTCATCTTGTATTATCTAAATTTATGTACACACCTATAGGTGATTCATCTTCTACTTCAATTTTGGTTTCAACGTCTTCTTCGACATTATGAGACAGATATATTTATGTTTTTTGAAAACATCAAATTGTAATTACAATAAATTATATTATTTACAATATTTTAAATTTGAATTCTATACTTTGAATTATGTACTTTCTGAATACAGTCCCAATATTTGTTGTGTGCTCTATCATCATATGTGCATGCATACCTGGTTGAACTTCTTCTTGTTGAAAATATCTATTGACATTATCATCGTTTCTTTCTTCAATATTTTCTCGTTCTCGTTTCTTTCTCCAATAATGCTCTTTTCTTTGTTCCTTTTGGCAAGTATCATCTCAAGTGCAATCAAATTTTCTCTTGCGCAAAATTTTGTTTCCCGTGACTTTTATAGCTATATGTAAAATATATGTTTAACAAAAACTTCACCTTGAAAAAATGCTCATCATTTATCTTTCAACATATAAATTGTTATTCCAATAAAAACTTGAACAAACATCAATTACCTTATTCAACAAAAACTAAAAAGATAATTCGAAACTTTGTTTAGGTGCTCTAGGAAACCATTATGTATCAATATCAATCCTCCAATTAAGCTTATGAAACATAGGGAATAAATAAAGAAAGAAAAGAATATAACTGCAATCAGTAATATAAATTCTTTGAAATATCTATCCCTTAGCTTATATATGTCCGTCCATCCATTGAATTGTGTTAAATGTGTTCGTTCGAAAGCATATTTATATGATTTGGCGTGAAATTAGACGATACGATGTTTCCTTTTATTTTTTCCAACCGACGGAATTTTTTCAACACGCTTTCAGCCAAAAGAAGTTTTTTCGGCCAAAAACCTTGAAAATTGTTCTCTTTTGATGGTTTCCATTAAAAAATTGTCTTTCGACCAAAAACATGAAATTGGGACTGAAAACAAAAACTAGAGAATTTCCCCAAATTTACCTAAACTTCGGAGGTTGCAGACTCCTGCAAATACTGAGTATTTGGTTTCGAAAATTACATAAGTATTTCCAAAATTGAATCTACTTTCAATTCCTATAATTTATTTTCATTTTCATTATTTTTATCTCATTTTATTTAATTTTTGAAAAAAAATCACTACATAATATTTTCAGGAGACATTATGATTCGGTGAAATGAAATATTGATATCTCTAAAAATATACAGTGAAAAATTTAGAAACAATTATATTCATAATCCTTAAACTGTTCTTTTTAAAAGGGTATATTCAGATTTTACTTTTAAGTAAAAATTAAGATAGATACAAGGTGTAGACAAACATGTGTTTAAAATCTATAACATTTTCATCTTGGTAAACTTAAAAAAATTCTAGAAATTATAATATTCATCTGTTAGATTCAAAATTGTAGTCATTATAAAATAGAGTCTTTGTAGATTGTTGCAGTATATTTCATTTCTTAAAAACATAAGTTTAATAATAGATACATTGTTGTGGGAAAACATAACTCATTATCATTCCTTTCATGTTTAAAGAACATAGTGTTAAACAATTGCCAAATTGACATATCAAATCTTGATAAAAAAGAATTGAAAAATAATCATTGGAAAGATAACAACATTCTTCACAAGTTCTGTTTTTACTGTAAAGTGAAATTCTAGATAAAAAGATACTTTTGTATGTCGGAAGTTGAATAACTTGTGAAAATACAGTTTTCTTTCTAAAACAAGCAAAAGTGTTACTCATCTTCATGATTTCACCCAGATCGGATTTATAGTTGTTCTATCGTCGAACAACATAGTAACAATAACCAACCAAATAGGAACGATATTCCAACAATCCTCCCCCCTCCCCCCTGAGAACCCCGATCTAGACCTCCTATGTACCTATTTATACATGTTTTTGGCTTACCAACCATTACACATTCTTACCAAAACCCTAACCATTTCATGGCTAGGTCTTCTTACATATGTGCCTCAGATACCTTCCTCTTCTGCATGTGCGTCTGTCTCACACATGCTTATTTTCCTGCATGTGCGTTTGTCCTACATGTGTTGTTTTTATTTCATGCGTGTCTTCCTTACACATCCTTTTTTTCCTCAAACCTGGGCCTGCACCCAACACACACAAATTCTGATTTCACCTTTTTTCTTATCCTGAATCACCATCAGAATGATCTATTCYGACTTTGYGATAGGTTCAATAATCTCACCTTCCAACATCCTATCTATTTCTTCTTTTACTTTATGCTTATATACTAGGTTCAATCGGTATGGTCTCTGCTTCACTGGCTTGGTATCTGACTTCAAAGGAATMTTCATCTCCCCTAGATACCCAACAATCCCTTTCATTTATGAGAATGTATTCAAAAACATATCTTGGTATTTGCATAGTAAATCAACAACCTTCTCAATAGTTTCTTCATTCAAGTAATCTACAATGTTAGCGAACTTGGGATTATCCCTTGAACCAATATTCACTTTGTGCATTCTCAATGGATTTTCATACTCGACTGACTCAAGCTTGGGACCCTCTACTGTGCACACTCCTTTAGTATCTAATATTTGTAAATTTCTTGGGTCTTCTTCTTTTTGGTCTTTTATAGCAACATTATAGCATTCCCAAAGAGGGAAATTTTGACCAAAAGAGGGATGATTGGAACTAGAATATATGTTATTTGTGGGGAAGTTGAGAAAACTTTAAATCACCTATTTGTTAAGTGCAATTTCACCAAAGATACTTAGTACTCAATTTTAAAGGAACTAAAACTAAATAGTTTTGGGGAGGGTGGTTAGATAATTGAGTGCTTTCATATTTGGATTAGGAAGATGGATTTCTCGAAAGAAATTCCATGTTATATATGTTGGGAGATATGGAAGTATAGGAACTTGGCTATCTTTGAGGAACATCCACCTTCACTAGTAAAGGTTTTCAACAAAACTTTACAGGTCTTGGGGGAAAACAAAAATATACTTTTTGTCGAGCATGATATGATTGTTAGGCCTCCCTAATTAGACTCGAACCTGGCAGTGGGATTTTTTGATGTAGGTCACAATGTTAGGGCTTGAAATGTGGGGAAGGAGCTGTACTAAAATGTCCATATTTGGGTACTTTCAGTCTAGTGATGAACTGTGGCACTGGAACCAATACCAGGGGTGAACTAATAACCCTGTGGTGTATTTTATATTTTGTTGTTTACAAAAAGGTAAAATTCATACAACTGGTAGGAGATTCAAAGATTATTATTGACTCGTTTTCACATGATTATTATTATTGATGACAAAAATTCATGCATTTAGTGGAAATTTTCAACAACTTAAAGCACAACACATCTATAGAGAATATAACAAGGAAGCATATCAACTATCAAAACAAGTCTTGCAGCTCAAGGACGAAGGAATATATTTTGTAGTGGGTACAAGAAATCAAATTGAGGGATTTGAAAGATTGCCAATCAACTAATATATTTCTGCAGCAAAGTAGAAGAACTTGAGAATTGTCTTTTTCAAATATGAGATGTAATTGCACAAGAGCTGTATTTTTTCGAAATGTACTTAGAATTTTTTTGTGGCCTGTAAATCATACCTTATATGTATGACCATGTAAAAGGAAATTAACAAGTTTTCCAGTAGTCAGATTACTGTAAAAGACTCTTTATATTCACTAGCATAAGTATTTTTTTTCGTATTGAAAATAAAAAAACAATTTACTATGGGCTCATATCAACCAAATTTTATTTACTTAATATAATTCTATTAGCCTTACACATTGCAAAACATGTGGTTCACCTCACTTCTCTTCTTACATTAATTAAAAATGAACTTTTAATTAAGATGTAATTTGGAAAATTGCATCTCCGTCAGCTCGCTTCTCTCCATATATTAATTAAAAATTAAGTTTTAATTAAGATGTAGTTGGAAAAATTAAGGAGTTGAAATTTTTTCAAAATATCCAATTGGGAATGACATACATTTTATATGAGAATATACAACTTTTATAACCAAATACTTTATCATCGGATAATGAAGATGGATATAATTTAAACAATTTATTGTTTAATATGATATTGGTTGTGGTGGTTAATGTTTACCAAGACTAAAATTGGTTTTTTGGATCTTAAGAAAAGTAACGGATTACTTCGATTTTTTTAAAATGTTATTTTGATGTTTGAAAAGTATTAAGAGAAAGTTCTAAGATAACTAAAGTTTTGTTGACTTAGAAGTTAGGAAGGTGAATGTTGTGACAAATATTTTGAAATTAAAATCTAATTTAAATATATAGAGGGCATTATACAAAAACTTTTCTACAAACAACTATAATACTTTCATCAATAATGTATACAAGTACATTCCTAAGTATATTTGATTTAATTGGCTATTAAATGATGTTTAATTAATATTCACAAATTACAAAACCATTCAACAAAGTTAATATTCACAAATTACAATACCATTCAAACTTTATTAAACAATTTTTGTAGATTTTTTAATTTAAATGTATAAATTATTTATAACACACTACTTTAGTTTGATATTGTGACTACAGGTTTTCTATCATCCATCATGAGGAAATGTTATCACATTACTTAAAAAACTAAAATCCGAATGCACCTCAAAGTTTTTTACTGAAGTAAATCATAGTATTTTAGAAAATGGAAGTGCAATGTTCTTGAGCACACCTCCGAAATACCTGTAACATAGCTATTATTTTTGTAACTAAAGTCAATGTGCCCAACTCACATTATTTGCAATATTGTAATGGGATAAAGGCAAGTTACTTTTTTTTTCCACTGAAAATTACGCTTTATATTTATATTATAAATATAAACTGGTCTTTACAAGTGATTCATAACATCCTGATATCATAGGCATATCTAGTGGAAGCCCTTCCAACTATGAAACAAAACATACTTATTACCCCCATTACATGAGCTAAATCCAAAAAATGAGACTAATCATTCAAAAAGAAAAGTATAGACATAAGACTAGTCCAAATCAAAAGGACAACAAACTAAAAAGATATGATCGTTATCCTTCCTAAATCAGAAAACTGGGCATTCAAATGCACCGAGACTGAACACTAGTATAGGTCAAGAAACATTTGAGGACCCTCATGATCCTCTTCATATTGAAAATAGATAATCTTCCCTGGCTCCTTTAGTAGCGCCTGTTTTGATATACTATTCGCCTATTTCTTATCCTCTTTGAACACATGTGCAAGATATATTTTATGGAAGTGATGGATTAATTCCATTAGTCTGTCCTTCCAACAATCCAAAGTTACCACCTAAAGATGACCTTTTTCCCACAACCAATCAATCATGATCTTAAAGTCTCCCTGAACATGAATCTCTTGAATGGATAGTTGAGGAGCCAGGGTGAGAAGGGCCCATGCTCCTAGTAGTTCCACTCTTGTACTAGTACCCAACCCACAATTGAAAATCCATTTAATACAATGTTGCTCACTGATCTTAATAACTCCTCCAACTCCACTATTCTCTCCCGATGATGCAACCGCCCCATCAAACCAACTTACTGTGCCGCCCACTAATGGATATGATAGCCCCATCCTCCGAGCAACAACGATCGACTTTACTTTGAGATTCCTCATGGAAAATAAAGATCGGTGAACCACCTTCTAAACAGAGGGAACATCGTCTTCAAAAATTGTTGAATTTCTTTCCCTCCACATAAACCAACATATTAGTCCCGACAAAGATGAATATAAATAGTTCTGATCATTCGACAGTTTGAAGAACTCCGCTGACACATCCCAGGAACCTGAGATGTTTATGGATATTTTTACCTTTCCCCAAATAGAAAAAGTGAAGGTGCACTCAAGAAACAGATGTTGAGTTGTTTCTAAATTCTTCTTGCATAGAATACAACTGCTCATACCTATAAAACCTCTGCGTTGAAGTATTTCCCATGATATAATTATGTTCTGAACCGCTAGCCAGATGAAAAGCTCAATTTTTAGAGTGAATTCCCAGGACCACAATGCCTTCCTCCATCCTCGAATGTTGTGAATCCATTTCTTTTTTTCCAACGCCATATACACATTCTTAACAGATAATTTCCCCAACAAATCTTTGCCCGTCCATTTCAAGGCATCCAGTCTATCTTGCAGTAGTACCCCAAAATTAATAAGAGCACATCGAAATGATTGTGATTTTGCACATAGAATCCCTTCTAGTTCCAGATCCTCACCTGTAAGCCAGTTTGAGCAAACCATCCCCATGAGAGGCTCACATTTTTCTTGATATAAATAGTAAACACCTCTCCAGTTAATAGCATATATTAGCTCATAAGACATAATAGCCAGAAAATCCCATACCCAGGACGCAATATTTGTTGATTAGTATGGATTCACCCAACCCCAGATTCCATGCTAACCACTGCAGGAGGATGTGTAAAGAATTAAAATATTTCTAGGACTGGGAGCCTTTTACCTTTGAAACATTTACAATACGAAACCACGTCACCATAGAAACAAAGGGGAGATATTTAGCTTTTAAAACCAGGTGCCATAAGCCTTCCTGCATCAAGGCCCTCCTGAGAGTATTTTCTGCCATTTCTCTACTGAAACAATACAGGTTCCTCAAGCCCCAACCCCCAAATTGTTTTGGGTGACCAATAAGTTTCCAGTTACAAAGGTGTAAACTCTTTTTATTTTTACAACCCGACGAGAGGAAACAAAATACTAGTTGACAGATCCTTTGAAGTATCGTAGTTGGAAAATTTTCCAGAGCCAACCAGTAGACTGGATGACTTTCAAGGACACATTTAATCAAAACTAATCGACCCCCTATGGACAACCAATGATTACACCAATGGATAATCCTCTTTTCATATTTATCTAAAAGCCAAAGCCAATCTTCACTTTTGTACCTGTCAATATTTAAAAAGTAACCGAGGTACCTGAAACCATCAGACAGATCATGAAAATGGTAATGAAAAAAAGTTTTTAATACATCCAGGACCTGTTGCCGCATACCATACTGAAGGAAAGTAGGTTTTTGCACATTTATTTGAAGACCATATGCACTACAAAACCAAATCAAAACCTTGTTGATTTCCTTCCATTCTGCAATGGAAGCTTTTGTCATTATAATGATATCATCTACAAAGAGTATATGGAGGATATTGATAAAACTAGATACCTTGATTCTTGACAGTAATCCATCAACTTGACTTCTTTAAGAGCCAGACTCAAACCTTCCATAATTAAAATAAACAACAAGGGCGACAATGGACAACCCTGTCTGAGCCCCCTGCCACTATTAAAGAATTTCGTAGGCTCGCCATTGATTAAAACCACAAAAGTTGTAGAAGCAATGCAACCCATAATCCACTTTGTCGTCGACAGCCCAAATCCGCATTGGAGTAAAACCAATCTAAGAAAATCCCAACTAATGTAATCATAAGATTTTTTTAAGTCGATCTTAAGGATTAAAGATTAAATCTTTTTTTCTTTGATGTTGTGAAGGCACTCTTGAGAAGTTCCAATTGCATCGATAATTTGTCTTCCCTTCAAGAAGCTAGAGTGTTCCTCTGATAAAGTGCGCGACAGAATCAGTTTGATTCTCTTGAAAATCATTTTTGAAATAATCTTGTAACAGAGATTGCATAAAGAAATCGACGGAAAGTATCCAAAAGTAGCAGGACCATTAACCTTCAAGAGTAATGAATGTCAAATTCAGTGTCCTGTTCACCTCAACCGTAAGACGTGATTCTTCCATAGCTTCCAACAAATCCTTTGCAACCAGGTCATAATAATATATGAAAAATTCAACAGTCCACCCGTCGGGACTCGAGATTTTATCTTTTTTAAAACCTTTTAGAACTTCTAACACTTCCTCCTTAGTAACATCATTTTCAAGAATGATAATATCCTCATCCAAAACCATTCTAGGATACAATCTCATAGATGCAACCTAGTCCACAATCATATTCTGAGTCAATTCTTGATAAAAATAACTGAATAATCTCTTTGGTTCCATGTTAGTTGCCTCTTGTCCATGATGAATCTGGTCATGGTCATCTTTAATTTCCCACAAATATTTTTTGTTGCATCCATAACTAGCAAATGTATGAAAATACTTAGTAATTTTATCCCCACACTGGATCCATGTAGCCCTACTCTTCAGACGACATCGTTCCTCCTCTTCCATCAACAATTTGTTCCCTTCAGATTCAAGAAGTTTCAGTCGAATACCCAGTTCAGTGTTATGACCAATATCCAAACTTTGTTTTATAAGTAGAGCAATTTCAACTTCTAAATTTTCATAGGATCTGATTCCTTTATGTTTCTTATCTGCTAACCAGATCTTTACCCGGGATTTTAATTTGATTAGCTTCATTGCAAGTCTTTTTTGACCTCCCTCCTCTCCATAATCTCGATGTGAGCACCACACAAACCTGACTAAATCTCCAAAAAATTCATCACACATGCATGCTGGGTTGAATTTAAAAGGAAAGGAAAAGGTATTGATTCCATGATCCAATTGGAAAATCACTGGAGCATGATCCGATATGAATGGGAGTTCTACCCACGATCTATACCTAGCTGAGTCAACAAGAAGAGCTTTTGATGCATACACTCTGTCCAATCTCTTATGTATCCTTTGTCCCCCACTTCTACCATTACGCCATGTTGGCACCAACCCCACAGGATGAATATCCACTAAATGATTGTTTTCAAAGTGATCCTTAAAAAAACTCTCCAATGGATCTATTAATGCCCCAACTCCCCACACTTCATCTGAGTTAGTAGAAAAATTCAAATCCCTCGCTAGAATAAGAGCGTCCATGGATAATAAAACCTTATCTTCCACCTGTTCCCAGAAGATTCTGCTCCTGGAGCACGATCCATATGCAATTATAAATAAAATCCTACTTTTATCAGAAATATGTATACCAATGATCGAACCCAAAAAATTGCCATCTAAAACAATATCACATTCAACAGAAAATGCACCCATCTCGATGTGTTCTTCTTTTCTCATATACAGGTAATTTTGATGATATTCCATAATGTCTACCAACCCCCCAATGTAACATCCCCAAAAATAATTTATTTTTAAGTCTGAAATTTCTTAGGAAATTATTTCCGTTTTTGGTAAATTCGAAATTGAATTTTTTTTTCCATTTATGGCAATTTTGAATTTTGAATTTAGTTAATTGTAATTAATGATTATGACTGTTGGGCAGAGATCTGATTTGACCCAACTAACTACTTGACTATGACACTTGTATGAAACAAAATATTTTATATTTATTGTTGATGGACAAATGGAACAACCAGGTCAAAATCAGTTGACCATGACTCCATGAGTGGGGAACATGTTGGAACTACCTTAGGGCTGATTATTACAAGTGGAAAATCAGTAATTTGGCCATTGGCAGCCCCTGGAAATTATGGATTTGGAAATATGTGAAAATTCCCAAAGGGGAAAAGACGCAGGCACAAAATGCTTTGGATTATAGCATATGGGTGAAGGCAGGACACTGCCTAGTATGCCAGGGAAAGGAATTATCTCTGGTTGTTATGAACATTTCTTTATGAGTGTGAGGCAAGGAGAAGTTGTTGAAACTGAAGGACTATTGCTGACGAGAAGTTCTGAGTTCACCCTCATGGATTCATGGTCAGGCTAGGGGGAGAATGGGACAAGTGATTTGGTTGTTCTGTTCTAAGGTTGGGAGGAATGCAGTCATTCCATTTTTTATTCGACAACTGTTCAAATATGTCGACCTACTCTTTTCTCTGGCTGAATTTTATATGGTTTAATAACTGATAAAATGCATCTGTTTAATGCTAGATAGAAGTATTACTATGGACGAAAATCTGATTGAATGTTGTTAGACTTAAGAACTGACAGAATGCCTCTAAAACTAATTCTGAATGAATTATCTATGTTGATTAGACTGATCAGCGAATGCTATTTTTCATTTGATATACTAGATGAAAGAGTACATTTGGTTAAATTCTGGAAGAATAAGTTCTGTAGATTATATTACTGTTGTAATGGGATTAATTGTAGGATAAGCCTCATAGTTAAATGTATTTTGCTGAGTAAACTATCTATGTGCGTAATGTGAATGGAACCGAATTATGTAGATATACATGTGTGCTTATATTTCTGTAGGTAAATACACAGAGCCATAGTATTTAATTGAGATTTCCATCCATATACATATTAAAACAAGAATCAGGATGAAACTCTATGTATGACAGGAATCACGATATATATATATATATATATATATAGAGAGAGAGAGAGAGAGAGAGAGAGAGATATTTATGTATATACAGTTGGTAACTATACAATAGGATTTATAATTGCAATAAACATCTAAAGAGTTACCCCATAAGATTTTCAATACTAGATAGATGAGAAAAACTGAGTATGTCTTTCCTATTTACGATTTTTCCAATACTACGAGATTATACAGATCCGATCATTCATAAAGAAAATTCTTTGTTCTGGTACAAAACAACACAAAAATAAAAGTTTTGTAAGTTAAAGAACAGAGGACATATAATCCGGAGACATATGAATTTCATAAGCATATACCTAGTTTTGAAATTTCACAGCTATATGAATAACTAAAGAAAATTGTTCAAATTGTTTTATAAAATCAAAGTAATCCCGAGAGGAGATATAGAGTAAAACTTCAATACATGAATATATATTAATA